>CATIWR010511733.1:0-83097 GCA_949677035.1 Omphalea diandra | reverse complement strand
ATTCATATATATTTATTTATATGAGTTGAGTACTTTGTGGTTGTTTGTTATGTATATGTGCACATTCTATATATATAGCATGTTATGAGTTATATGTGATGTGCTTAAGATTAGTGTAATTATCTTAAGCTATATTAGTTTCCAATTGTGTTTTTGGAAACAAAGGCTGAGACATATATTGTATGTATTTTCAAAATGGAAACAAAAGCCTTATTGTGAAGCCTTGTGAATTTCTCTTGCTCATTTGAGCATGTGCGAAAGAAAAATATTGTAGGACTGATAAAGAAAATAGTGTATTGATCACATATGAATGTTATTTTCTTGTTACACTGCTATATCGAAATCCAGGTCGGTTAAGTTGTCAATATTTGTGACTATGGATTGGTACTATGTTAATAAGGGGCATAGTTACTGTCATGATCCGATATTGATAATTTAATGTAGACAGAATTATGTTTAAGGTGTCATTTTATCAATAAACTATATGTTTTCAAAATTTTGTGGCCATATTTGAGTTTAAATATTCAGTCCGAGAGTCGTTTTCAAAAAAAATATTTTCTTTCATAAAATATGAAAACGCCATAATTAATATTGCTCAAGTGGAAATGTTAGAATTTTTTGTGTGGGCTAATATTAATTATGGGTTTGTTTTAATTTTTATAAAACTAATTGAATAATATGGTTATTTATTAGGGGATAAGCCCAATTAAATTGTGATCAAATAGTTATGAGCTTATGACACCATTAGTAGGCCGATATAAAAGACGGTCTGTGTATGCATAATTTAACATGGACCTGTGATGAGTGAGCTTATTAAATTTATTATAAATATGCTAAATTTTTTCTCATGCCTTCTAACCCTAACCCTAATTACTACACTCATTGATAACAGTCTTGTGAGAGAGTCAAATAAAGGAAGACTTAACTCTCGTTTTCAATTTTTCTGATCTGTTTCTCAGTGTTTAATTTCAGTGGTTGTAAGCAATTTTAGATCCAACGCGCAAACATATATGAAATTTGTTTCCACTTAATTGTGTTTGGTGTTCTCAATCATGTACTAGATCCTAAATAAATTCTTACAGCACACTGCTGCTTCTTTAACCACCTCCGGATCAGAAGTCCAATTTCCATTAACTTTTATTCTGTTGAATTCATTTTTGTTCTTTCTTAAGGATGCTGTCGTATGAAAAAATGTCGTGTTTTTGTCCCCAAACTTGAGCCACCTAACTCGAGAGACCTGTTTCCGGTAGCATTCTTGTTGCTGATATCTGTCCCAAATAGTAGTCCACATATATCTTCTTCTTTCACTCTTCTCATCACCCAAAGAACCGGATTCAGCCTCCTTGTCAATTGCATCAATCTCCTCTTCTATACGTGGAATATCACCACTTATGTTGACAAAAACCTCAGAATTCCACTTTTTTAGTATTTCTTTTAGCGACTTAAGCTTTTTTATTGTTGCATTCGGACCTACATACCTCATATTGCTCCACTAGCCTTTTACGAGTTGCTTGAAATCAGGATGATTGAACCAACAATCCAGTACCCTGAACGGCTTCCCACCCCAATTAACTACCACTGTTTCGATGATGATGGGAGAGTGGTCAGACAAACCTCTTCTAAGAGCATTAACACATAAGCCATTGAAAATTGTAAACCACACTGTTTCTGAAAAGCTCGGTCAATGCAACTAAAGCATACCTTATTACCCCAAGTGTATAGCTAAATTCGTTATTCAATTATTTTATAGCTAGATTTTGTTTAATTTGTCTTTATTTTTAAAACTTATGTTCAATGAAAATTATCCAATTTTAGTTTTAGTTATATATATATATATATATGGAATAGGATTATTTGTAGAGAGAGAAAGGTTAGCTAGGTTTGGGGCAAATCCCGAACCCGGGTCAAGAAAACAATACCCGACTCGCATTTAATTAACTCGCATTTTTTAAACTTATGTTCAATGAAAATTATCCAATTTTAGTTTTAGTTATATATATATATATATGGAATAAGATTATTTGTAGAGAGAGAAAGGTTAGCTAGGTTTGGGGCAAATCCCGAACCCAGGTCAAGAAAACAATACCCGACTCGCATTTAATTAACGTATTGGATAATTGATCCGTCCTTTTGTCCGATTCATAGAGCAAAATTGCCAAGTCTAGACTAGAAATTTGTCTAAATTCTCAACAATCATTAAAATTAATATCAGTACTACTAAATTCAACTTACAAAACTGTCAGTTTGAATTTTATGTTAATTATAAAAATCAACTCTCAAGCCATCCCAAGGTGTTGAACCTATACATCTGTTCAATAAGAAAAGAAAATTACTTGTTATTGATACAAAATATATCACACTAAGAATCTGCTGGGTACAGAAACATTTGGAATGAAGGGTTCTGAATGGTAAATCCCCCATCAACAACAAGATTATGCCCACTAATATATCTGCCTTCATCACTAACTAAATAAAGCGCAGCATTGGCAACATCTTCTGCCTTTAATGTCACACCCTTCAGGTTACCGAGTGAATTCATCAGATTCTCCAGTCCTTCGTCATCAAGCCCAACAAATTTTGTGGCCAAAGGTGTAGCAAGCGCATATGGTGACAAGCAATTAACCCTTATCCCAAATTGCCCAAGCTCAGCTGCCGCATTTCTTGTAAGTCCTAGAACAGCATGCTTGGAGCAAGTGTATGAATGTGAGGCTGCTGCACCTACAGCTGAACTAATACTAGCAGTTGAAATAATGCTGCCAGAACGCGCTGGAATCATTACACGGGCAGCGTGTTTAATCCCGAGGAAAACGCCGGTCACGTTAATGCTAAGAACACGTTCAAAATCGGCCTTTTCGTTGTCGATTATTCGTGCTTTGTTCTCATCAGCGATGCCTGCATTGTTGAACATTATGTCTAGCTTACCATAGGTAGCAACAGCTTTGTCGACTGCATTTTTTACAGCGGCCTCATCTGCGACATCGCAACGGACGTAGGTGGAATTTGACGGGCCTAAGGCTTCACTAACTGCATGGCCCAATTCGTCTTGGATATCTGCAATCACAACTTTGGCTCCATGGTGAGAAAAGACTTCGGCTGTGCATTTACCAATGCCACTTGCTCCTCCTGTGATCAGGGCTACCTTTCCCTCTAGCCTGCATCACATCAAATCATAATCTAACACCGATTAGATTTTGGTTCAATAATATAAAAATTATTTCTAAACTCATCTCATATATAGATCCAAAGAAATATTTATTAATTAATATGCGCACCCTTTTCCTATCTTTCTTGTCCTATTATTTGTTGACTTCCTCTCCATTTACCTTATTTTATATATATATATATATATATATGTATAATTGACATGAATAACTATGGCTGTCTTTCATTAGACCATATAGACTCATTGGTTTCTACAGTATGGCAATCGCTAGAGACATGGACGACCGCCAACCAACGGCCAACTCCATCATCTTGAGCTTAGGAAAGAAAGAATAATAATAATGATAATAAATGTTAATACCCAAATCGAGCCAATAAAGGAGAAAGAAAAGTATCAGGCCAATAAATACAGCAGGGGAAACAGAACCAAACACACACAACCGGGCCGAGTCTATCAAACCAACCAACAGCACCTACCGTGCCCAGCAAAAGATAAACATCAGCTTCTAATGGCCATAGCAAGAATTTTTGTATACAATCCTAATGAACATGCCTTTCACATACTTACAAAGTTGATTTTTCCTTAAAGAATCTACAGTACACATATAAATAGGAAGAGAAGTTGCAAATAAACCTCTCTCTCTTTCTCATCTCTTTTCTCTGATTAACCTATTTCTTTCTCTCTTATTGTGTTCTCCCTTTGCAATAAAACTCATCAACATGTAGAAATTCAAAAAGAGAAGATGCCAAAAAAGCTTACCTTCTTGCAACCGCAGAGATGAATGAAGTTGCCATTTTTCACTTGCTTACGGAGAAAGAACTGTATGCTAAACGACTTATTTGTAGCTGCCTATAAAGTCAGTCGGACTCCTTTTTCTTGGTGGAGCCGTCCGCTTTAATGTTTTTGGGATGGTGCTACATATGAGTTGAGATTTGTTTTTACTTTCAAACATTTAAATTTTTGTCGACAAAATTTTTTAATAATTTTCAAAGAAATGATTGTTTCTAGGTATAAATTCTTTTTTAGTCTATGAGAGTAATTTGGTTTATACATAATCTTTTTTTAAGAAAAAAAAACTCAGTAAAAGTTTTATCATCTTTCATGCTCCAACCTTAAAGACTTTTTAAGTCTTTGAGTTAAGATAATATTATTTTAATTGGCACTCCTTATTTTCTTTCTAAATCCATGTAGGAAACCATTTTATTTTTTTCTCAATTTTATTATCCTTTTTTAAGAGATTAGCTCTTTTAAAATTATTGGCTTTTTAAAGCTCTCGCTCACTCAACTACATTAAGACTAGTATTATACCTTATTTGTTAAGATTTTTCTTTTCTTTGATGAATCACCAATTTATTCTCTTTTATAAATATCTTCTATTTCTTTTTTGCAATTATCTTCTTCCTTTATATAGATATTGCTTTAAATTTTTTGAAAAAAAAAATGATATCTATTGATTTTGGGATACTATTAATCTACAACAATTTTGTTGAGGAGTTTTAACCATAATAATTATATGACATCAAAATAATTTTAAAGCCGTGCAAAATAGATCTTAATTAGCGAGTTAAATTATTTTAATTATTATATTAAGTTTAGTCTTAGTTTTCAATATCAATATTTTAGATTGTAGATGTCATATAACTGTTAAATTAAATAAATGATATTATTTTAAAAAAAAATGATAAATCATAAATATTCATTATAAATAGTCTTTAAGATTATAATTAATGATATATATTAATTGAGTGACTGATTAAATCAGAAGTGTCTGATAACTGACAATTAAAAAAAAAAAAGTAAATCTCAGTTTAGTATTCATGAAAATAATAGACCAATAAAAATATATCACCTACAGTGTCAAAAAAGAACTCATGGATGAAGCGTCGGCAATTGGGTTCATTTTATTCGATTTTATTAAAATTAAATTAATTAAATTTTATATTTTAAAATCAAAATAAATTAAAATTTTAAAAAATTAAATAAATCGAATCAAGATATATATATATATATATATATTTGATTCAAATTATTTATAATTTAGTTTGATATTTTAGTAAGTTCAGTTTATTTAATCTTTTATATTGATTCAAAAATCTCAATTTTTTAAATTAAAAGCCAGCTAAAGTAAATTATATTAGAAAATTAAACCAATCTAACAATATCATTTCAATCAATTTATTTGGTTTCAGTTGATTTACATTCATATCTACTCACAGTGATTAATTTGTTTTAAATTTATTATATTTTTGTATTTTATTTTGTAATAAAGCTTCAGGCAAACAATTTTTTAGGGAAAAATGTTTATGTAATCCATTTTTAGTGATTGGTGTAATTAACTATGTAGTTCCATCTGGGGAAATTACTTTTATGTTTTCTATGAAAGTTGATGTTTATTAGATTTTGATTATTAATTAATTGTTTATTTAATTCGAAAAATGAACAGATTAATAAGACGTCTAAAAAGCTTCAGCTTGAAAATTTTAATTTGTTTTTTTAGCGTTATCGGTTATAAATGTATAATATTATTTTTTTTTATCAAATGAGATTTTTTATTTTATTAAAAATATTTAAACACCGGATACTATTACAAGTGGTTTCTCATGAATGCATCTTATTTTATTTGGCCAACCAATTCCCCACTTAATTCTGACCCAAAAAAAAAAAAAATCCCCCACTAAATTAGTAAATAATATTATTTTCATGATAGATAACCATTGAATTATAAATAATAAGAAAACGTAACCCTATTAGGAGACATAAGACCTAATTCTAATGATTGATCGATAAGGCAGCTTTATACGTCTGTTTTTAATAGAAATAATAAATTAATTATCATTAAAAAAAGGCAGGTTGAATGATAAAGCAAAAGCATCTGCCGTACTAAAAATTAAGAAATTCCAATTTTGTTTTCTTGTATATAGTTTATTGCAAATTTGCTCTTTCTGTTTTTTAGCCCCTAAGCTGGATAATATATATATATATATATATATATATATATATATATATATATATATATATATAGAGAGAGAGAGAGAGAGAGAGAGAGAGAGAGATTATTAAAGTGACACATGTTTTTTTGTCGCAATTATTAGTAACTTATGTTTTTTTGTCGCAATTATTAGTAACTTTTTTAGTGAGTAAATTATGTTATAATACTTATTTTTGAAGAGTTATATATTATTTATAGTAAAGATATTTTTCAAGCAAGTTTATACATTCAACAAAATTAAAATTTTTCAAATAATTTCAAAAATGTGTCCCATTAAATTAAACCACAAATCTGTAATTATTGATGGCGAGTCAACATAAATTTTAAGAATTGCTACAAGCGTGAAATATATAATATATTTGAATGTGATGTGACACGTAAGTTGAATTTGGTACATTTGTGTCAGAGTCATTTTTAAATTATATTGTTTTAGTCAGAATTAATTGCATTAATTAAAATTGTAAATAAATTATGTCACCGAGCTAATATGTATAAAAAAAATTAGAATTATTTTTAGATTAAATCATTTTAAATTTTAAATCGAATCATTTATAATTTTAATTTTTTCAAATAAAAAAATAATATTTTAATTTTTCACTGAACTTTAAATATTCTAATAATTTAATTTGAGTCCTATACACATAGAATTGAATTAAAGCTGAATAATTTGAGTTAATTTATAAATTAAATTGAATTAATTTTAAATTTTTTTAATATTAAATTAAATTATTTAAATGAAATCTAGTAGAATTTTCACGGAAGGTTAGAAATTGTAACCTCGAAATCTACTACTATGCCTATATTCCTTCCCCATTTCCATTAACAAGGCACAGTGTTAGCTTCATGACTAACTGACTTCAACCTAATTAACAGTCTAAGAATGAAAGTCAATATTGGAATCTCACCGATATAATTCTATTTTTTAATATTCACCAATGTATTTCCGACCCTGCGACTGAAGAGGAAGAGGTCCTGCTCCTCAACTTCCTTCTAACTGATCCATCTTATCCTCCTCCAAATCTGTGTTACAATACAATTATGGTCAGAATGGTCCTTCAATGAGGGAAGGGCGCTAATGGATACAATGGTGAAAGTTTGGAAACCTAAATTTGGGATTGAAGCTAAGGAGTGGGTTAAAGATATGTTTTTGTTCAAGTTTCATCACTAGAAGGACAAAGATTGGGTTCTTAAAAATTCCCCTTGGCATTTTATCATTTTAAGCAACATTTTCTAGTGTTGAGGGAGGTGGTGACATTTTAAGCAACAAACCAATGTCTCATCTCCTCAGTTTGATACCCAAGCACTATTCCTTTTTTCTTCCAGGACTGAAATTTAGATCAAACCATCCGTGACCTCATATAGCCCAGTCCCAAATCATGTTCACAGTGCCACCTACCTCTTTCCACTACTCTATCCATACACCATGAAGTTAGCATCATCCCTCCACATTCTTCCCCATCATCATACACCTCTAACCCATCTTTGCTATAAATATCTATAACCCGACCGTTTTCATGCAAAAATCAAGGGAAACCATGTTAATTAATGCTTCCTTAATAGACCCAAATATCTTTTCTACGCCACCATCACCCCTCTTCCTTATGTTCCACTCATCCCACCTTCGGCCTCTCCTTCGACTGAGCCCTGTCCTTTTTTGAGAGGTACCAAAAAATGGAAATGTATGGCAAGGCAGCGGGGCAGGAGGCTTGTACACTTCCTTCTAAAAGGAATATAACAGTAGTCTCAAATAAGGAGGAGCAGTTCTCAAGTTGGAGAAGAAATTGTGTCCTGTTTACGAGTCTTTATGTTTAGATATTTAGAGAATGAACTAATATTGTAAAACTATATTTCTTAATAAATTTGAAAATTTAAGTGGTATTAAAGCAAAGGTCTTTTATGTAAGTTTAACGATTTTAATCGTGAAAAAAATAAATGTTTTTAAACTATCTACAGTACAAATCTTATAAATTCATAAATTTTTAATTGTCATAGTAAACTATCAATGTACATTTTACTAAAATTTGAGAGCTTAATTTTAGATAATAAAATATTTAGAGGCTTAATAAATAAAAATATAAAAATTAATCGACCATGCCAACGATCAATTTTTTTTTTCTTTATCAATGACGTTTTGAAACAACAAACTTTAAAAAATTTATGTCAATTATATAAACTTTCATATGATTTTAATTAATTAAAAGCAAATTTAAAGAAATTTTTAAGATTTGAGAAACGGTGATCCTCTCTTGCCTCCTTGTATTCGTCCCTGACCATCGGAATCACGAATAAAAACCGCTGCATCTCTGTCCATCTTGCATCATCATGGTTGAGACGGGCTCCATCGAAGCGAATGACTGACATTGGTGGGATGGAAGAATGCTGCTGTTAGTAGTCCTGCAAAAGAGACAATGCCCTGCTAGATTTTTCAATAGAAGGATCCCTGCTTCTCAAACCGCAAGTTATATCGTGGACTCCCAACCATAATGCTTTTACAGTTAATAGTTTTTTGTGTTTTGATATTTGTTTCTACGCGTTTCTCCATTTCATATTGTCTCATTTTTAAAAAAAAAAAAATAAGATTTTTATTTCTACAAAAATCAATTTAGATACATATAATTTGTTTGATCTAATGAATATTTATTTTATTTCATATATAAATTAAAATTCTAAAAAAATAATACAATAATAAAAAAATATATTTGTATTAAATATTTAATTAAAAATAAAATAATACAATAATTTATTATTAATTATAATATATTTTATATTTAGTACATAAATTTTATAGAGTTTATCTATTTTAATATTACAAAAACATTTGATAATATCAAAATATCTGTTTATTACTTTATAAGTAAATATTTATTAATTGTCAACGCAATATTTATCAGTTATAGTCTTTGATCATTATTTTATTAAACAATTAAATGTAATCTTTTATATTTATCATTTTATTGAACAATTAAATGTAGTTTTTTATGTTCATCATTTTAGTAAACAATATTCCGTTGATGTTCATTTAATTTTTAATCCAACATGATACAAATGAATACTCTTGTTTTTGTGTTTCCTTATTCTTCACATTTTTCATACATTTTTTTATAAATTTTAAAAAATGTAGTTTCCCTATTTCCATATTTTCATTTTAGTGCAACATAGATGAGACATATAACCATATTTTATTAATATTTATATTTTTAATAGACAATTTAACTCGTGTAATATTAATGGACCAGGTACATTAAAAAATTTCATATTCATTGAATATTACAAAATGTTCATTATTTATATAGATAATTTTTATCACTATAGTATTCATATACATTACTTTTTTATGTAATTTTTTGATTATTCGTTCAATTATGATTCATTTTTTACCAAAATTTCAATGATGTTTTTTCTCTACTACAAAATCTTGAAATTGCTATTGATTATGGTGTAATTTTTATTCATTTTATTAATGTTCATTCATTATTATAGAAATATTCATTATTTCTATATGGACAGTGTTCATTATTTATAGTATTTATGTTTATTACTTTTTGATATAATAGTGTATATAAGTAAATTTGTCTATTAAAAATATATAAGCTTTTTTTTTAGAAAGCTTGATGTTTATTGCAAAATACTTGATATTTTCAATTAGTTTTTATCTATTGTAATTTTATTATGGTGTAATTTTTTATTGGTTTTGTTCATATTTGTTGATTATTACTAAAATGTTCATTATTACTATGCACAATGTTCATCATATTTTACATGAATTAATTTATCTATTAAAAATATATAAATTTCTTTTTCAGAATTAAAAATAAAACTTATTTAATTTTTATATAAAATAAAACTTTAAAATTTGAAATAAATTAAAGTAAATAATAATAAAAAATTTAAATATTGAATGAATTTATTCTAGTTGGAGCAAAGAAAATAATAATAAAATATCAAATTAAAAAAAACAGAAAAAGGAGATGTGTTCCACGCGTGTTTTTGAGCACCGGGACCACATAGCATTGTGGTCCGGGGTGGACAATATAACCACCCTTCTCAAACAGAGCTAATTTGAAATCCAATATTTATTCAGATTGAAAGATAGGCCAAGTTGGGCCTTAGCTCAAACCCGGCCTGCCGAGTTGTCTCTAGCGGCATTCGAAATTATGTGCTGGCTGCAATTGATCTATCTAACAGGAAATGTGAAAAACAAGATAAAAAATAATTGAAGAGAAAAACATAATGATAAAAGCCCCTCCAAAAAAAAATCTTTAATTCCAACTTTCTTTTATTGGTTTGTTCATTTTTTATCTTTTCTTGATAGTATTTTTCTTTTTTTGATGAGAACATCCAATTTTATCAAATGATGAAGAGAAAAAAAATACTGCATTCCTTTAATTTGAATAAATACTCAATACTCAATTATTGACATATTTATACACATGATTTTCTTATTATTGTCTATGAATATGTAAAATATTTATTAATGGTACACATGTTTTTTTTTATATCGTCTATAACCAAATTTTTGTATTGAGGAATCTTTTCTATACATATATATTATGTATTCATCTATAAAATATAAATAATTAGAACCAAATCTCAATATATTTTCATAACTCAAGTTCAAATATAAGTTTTTCTTTTTTTTTTTTAACAATTTTCAACATTAAAAAAAATGAGGTTAAAGGGTCAAACAAGTCTCTCAATTCATAGCGGAGTACAAATGAAGACAACATAAACTTGTTCGTCAAAATTAGCTCTGGTTTTGTACTATTACGTCAAAATTATTTATGATCTTATATTATTTCATCATAAAAATTCAAAATATTGGTTGAAAATGGTACTATATTAGAAATGACAAGTGAGTGAAGTTGGAGCTATCTCATTTCCTATCCCACCCTCATGATAGAAAGAATTTTATCAATTCTTCATGGTTAATATCGCTAAAGTTATTGTGATAATTTGTTTGGAAATTGCATGAATTTATGATGGTAGAGAGGAAAATACAAGTATTTTGAATGTTACTATAGTCATTTTCTCAAAAAGACTATTGTTTTTCCTTAATTTATTTATCAGTTATTCTAAAACTCTTTCTAAGACATGGTGAGAATTTTCTGTACTTTCTTCTCCATGTGATAAGGGGTGGATTACACCCCACCTCACGAGACTTCACAAGGACCCCTAAAGTGGATTCTCTTATGACATAAAAAAAATTAAATATAGTTTTATAAGATATATATATAATGTGTATAATAATATATTTTTATATATTTATTAGTTTCTAGAATAAAGATTCTTATTTTATAATTTAATAAATTATATTTTTAAAAAATAATGGAAAAATAAAAATATTTGTTTTGTGGAGAATTCTCATGGGACGAGAAGTTCCTACAGAGATAGAGACGTAAGTAAAATTCTCTCCATCCGGATGATGAGACAGGGATGGGATACCTTCCGTCTCGCTCATTTATCATTCTTAATTCAATATTTTCTTCAACTAATATTTTTAATTTTTATGACAAAACAATACAAGATCAGAAATAATTTTTACGAAAAAGTTCAATTCATCATTATGTGTCATTTTGTTACAAATTGAAGAACTTACTTGATCGTTTAGCCTAAAAAATAATAACATTTTGGAGTGACTATGATTCAGTCATATTCAAAATTTTGAAAATTTTTATTTTATCTTGAATTTTAAAAATTTATTTTGAAAAATGGTACTATTTTGAAAATTTGAAACGAGTTTTAGATATTAAATTCCTTATGAATTCTGATATGGAATTATACTGATTTAATTATTTAATATTTTTAACTTTTAATGTCTAATTTTCTGTATCACTATATACTAAACTTTTTATTATAAATTTTTAAAAGACTAAATAAAATTTAAAATCAATAACTTACATATTAGTTCTAAATTAAAAATTATTTTGAATATTTACTACTAATAACTAATAAATAGTTTAATTATTAATTATTATAAGTAATAATAATTAATAATTCACATTAGTTGAGTAATTTAACTCGTACAATTGATAATTAAAATATTTAATTAATTAATTAATATAATATAAACTATAAATATTAGTAATAATTAGTATAATTAATATATTTATATTGATTTGATTTGAAAATTTTGTGATAATTTTGCTTCAATTTAATTTTTATTGGATCTCAATTAAGTTTTCATATAAAAATCGATATCATTTTAAATCAACAAAACTAATTTAATTTAGTTCAGAGATTTATTATTTATTCAAGGATTTTTTCTTTATTTTGATACTAATTTAGTCCAATTATTAATTTAGTTTGAGAATCTTTATGTCTTGTGCTGACTACTAATATATCTATTAACATATAACGCTTGATTTAACTTTTGAAATTAAAAATAGGTGGTAGGATTTCAAATCTCTCTCAGAAATAAAATTAAATCAAAATTAAATTTATATTGGATAGTGTATTGAATAATGGAAATTATTTTTTTTTCTAACAAAAAAAGGATTCTCCCAACAAAGAAAGAGGAGAAAAAGGAGATAGCAGGTCTAAAAATAAACTCTCTCAGCTCATTATTTATAGTATATTTTATTTATTTATTTTTAATTATATTTAATAAGAAAATAAACACATTTTTTAATTTAATAATTAATAAGAATAAATTAGTAAAATTATTTATAAATATTTTTTTTATTTAATGAAAGTGAAGAAACACGAGAAAGTAAGTCCAGTAAAGGTGAAATAATAGGTTCCTAGAGAAAAAGAAAAGGACGCTGCTGCGGAACGTCATATCCTGCGCCATTTTTAGGTGAATTTTTGTTTTATAAATTTTGATTAAATATCTATTATTTTTGTATTAATAATATCAAATTTTATATTAATTTTATTTACATTATATAATGATATATTGAATTTAAAATACTCGAATATAATTTTATTTTATATAATTATATTTAATTTTTTAAAATTTAATATCTAGTTATAGAAAATAAAAAATTAATATCATTAAAAACAAAAAATATATATTTAAAAATTATAGAAAATCAAAAAATATATAAATAAAAAAATTAATATCATCAAATATAAAAAAATAAATATTTAGTTAAATTCTATATAAATTTTTTAAAAACTTAAAAAAAAAAATAGCAGCGTTAAAATAAGAAGAGCAGACAGTAGGACCCAGTAATTCTTAATAAAATAAGAAGAGCAGATTGTAGGACCCAGTAATTATTAATTAAAAACGATTCCTTAATCGTAAACCGCTCATCGTTGTCGAAGCAGACGAGAGCAAAGAAAAGAAAAAGAAATGAGCAACAACATAACTTTCTCTCTCTCTTTAATCCCATGCCTTTACTTCTTAATAACAATCTCCATTTCTTCCACCTGGGCAGCTTCAGGATCGGAGGAGCTGAGTTCGCTGACTCAGGAGCTGCTAGAGTCGGCGAGAGAGCCCGAGTTCTTCGGATGGCTGAAAAGGGTAAGGAGGAGATTGCACGAGTACCCTGAGTTAGCGTTTGAAGAGTACAACACGAGCGCAGTGATAAGGTCGGAGCTTGACTCACTTGGGATTCAGTATAAGTGGCCGGTCGCCAAGACTGGGTTGGTGGGCTCCATTGGGTCTGGGGCCCAACCTTGGTTCGGTCTTAGAGCAGACATGGACGCCCTCCCTATTCAGGTTTTCTTCTGTTATATTGCTTATATCTTTATTCAGGTTCAAATTTGACATGTCGTTTCTTGATTTCTTTATCACGTGCCTGGGCACGTGACTATTTTACCTTTTGTTTGTGAAGTTTCAAGCACTTAAACTTTTTTTAATATTAAAAATGTATTGTATTATCGAGATTCGAATTCTAATATCAACTTTTAGGTAGTCGTGGAGTAACTGTTATATTTAAATTAAATTTTAAATTGGGCTCACTATGTTTGAGAAGAAATTCATTTTTGAATAGTAGCTTAATTTTTTGGAGAGTATATAAGGCGCAGTGGGCTGATTATATGTGTAAAACTCTGCAAGGGAATTTATTTTGGGGCTGAATATGATAATTGAATTTGTGAAATCTTTAGGAGTTGAGGATTTTAGCGATAACTTATATTTACCTTGCAAATAAGCTGTTATGGAGTGAGATCTCTTGGGTGTAATGTAATGAATTGATGAATATAAGAATGCCTTGAGCTTGTAGATGTAATATAGGGAAAGATGTATGTAGTCCTATTGAGAGGGTATGCAGATGAGGGGGATAGCTTTGAAAGGATTAATAAGAGAAATAGCTTATGGTCTGAAATAAGGTTCTTATCCTCTTTGATATGCACTACAATGAAGGTATTATTGTTGTGTTTTGTTTGCTTAATAAGTGGTATAAAAGTTTTAGAGATGATTTTACCAAGTTTAGTTGATATGGTAGCACATGTGTGGCAATTATATTCATAAAGATCAAAGGTTTTATAAGAGTTACAATTAAGGTGAAGCTTTTGATGCAATATCAAGCAAGTTGATGACATGAAGATTAATTTAAAGAAACAATAGATTACATTCAAGATGATTCAAAGATTGAAGATTTGAAGAGTTCAAGCTTAATTATGTAAAATTGATGATTTGAAAGACATCCAAGAGTTTGAAATATGTATAATTTAGAAATTTGAGTCAAGGTACAGATTTGTTAGATTATATGACGATATAGAAAGATAGTTTTTCTAGTTCATTTGGGAGAAAAGATCCTTTATAGTTCGAACATTATTTTCTATGTGATATACTCTTGTTTTAGAGTTATTTCTATTTAGTTATAGATTTTATTGAAGTAGAATTTGAAAGGATTAACTCTATAAATAAAAGCATTGTAATAAGAATCATTTGGCTTTGTCCATTGGAGAAAAGGGCTTTTGCCAATGCAGTGATATAAGAGAATTAAGTCAAAAAGAAAAAGACATTTATATAAAGTTGTGGAGCTTACAGTGATTTTAGTAATTGTTGAAAAATGATGATTGAATAAGATTTTTATTTTTTTCTTTGGGTTTTGAATATGTGCCTTTCACACTTATGTTTATTAATACACAAGCACTTATTAAGGCTGATTTGCAAATAATTTGGACTTAATAGGCTTAAAAGTTAATATTAAACTCATTTGGACATTTCAAAATAGTTGAGCGACCAAAATGACAATATATTATTTGAAAGGAATTGGTAGAGTGGGAGTATAAGAGCAAGAACAACGGAATAATGCATGCTTGTGGCCATGATGCTCATGTTACAATGTTGCTTGGAGCAGCTAAATTACTTCAACGTAAGAAAAATGAATTAAAGGTATGTTCAAGAACATCTCACACTTAATGATGTATATTGGCTCCATATGATTTGTTTTTAAATCTGCCTGATTCCACTATCTATAAAGGGTACTGTTAAGCTTGTTTTCCAACCTGGGGAAGAAGGACATGCTGGTGCTTACCATATGTTGCAAGAAGGAGCTCTTGACAATTTCCAAGCCATTTTTGGACTCCATGTTGCACCAGAAATGCCTGTTGGTTCAATTGCTTCTAGACCTGGTGCAATGACTGCTGGCTCTGCAAGGTTCTTAGTTGTCATTAAAGGGAAAGGCGGACATGCTGCACGCCCCCAAGATACAAGAGATCCTGTTGTTGCTGCGTCCTTTGCCATCCTTGCACTTCAACAATTAATTTCTCGAGAAAAAGATCCTCTTGAGCCCAGGGTACATCTTTCGTTTCCTATTTCTCGCACAAGATGAGTTTGAGATTCAGTTGCAAGTGGTTTTACAGATTTGTCTTTGCTAAGAATAAGCAAATATGCAATATTGTGTTCTGATATTCTGCTGAAATTTTGAAGTCGTTATGGATCTCGATGCAGTAGGTATTTAATTAATAGTGAACTTTTCCATTTCCAATGTTGTTGCAGGTACTCTCAGTGGGGCTTGTTGAGGCTGGCCAGGCTGCAAATGTAATCCCAGAGACAGTGAAATTTGGAGGTACTGTTCGAAGCATGACTACAGAAGGCCTATACCATCTTCTGCAGAGGATAAAAGAGGTAATTATGATATGTTCCAGTGATTAGAGATGGAGAAAATGATCTAAGTATAGCATAAACTTAATGCTTGTTAAATATGCATGTCTAAATTTCAAAAATTTTTGGATGATGCTTGGGATTCATAGTAATATTAAATGTGAACATGGAGTACATCATCATATATGATCATTTAGCATATGCAATCAACTGTCCTGAACATCAATCCACCTTCAAAATGCTTTGTGAAATGTAAATAAGTTTGTTCTGACAAAGCATTGGAAATTCATCAGCACAAATGTCATTTTTACTTTTAGATTATTTCTCATTTAACAGGTTGTAGAGAGTCAAGCAGCTGTTCATCGGTGCACAGCTTCGGTAGACTTCATGGAAGAAAAAATGAGGCCTTATCCAGCCACGGTAAACGATGATTCTATGTATGAACATGTCAAGCGAATTGGAGAAGTTTTGCTTGGGGAATTCAATGTGCGACTTTTGCCGCGCTTTATGGGCGCCGAGGATTTCAGTTTTTTTGCACAGAAGATGAAAAGTGCTTTTTTTGTGATTGGGGTGCAAAACAAAAATGAAACATCAGTTAAGAGATTGCATACACCGTACTTTGTTCTTGATGAGGATGCTCTTCCCGTTGGAGCTGCTCTGCATGCTGCAGTTGCCATTTCCTTCTTAGATGCTCACGCTGCTGAAACACGCTAAGAACTGGCTCGTATATTCACTTGGTCTTTTCATGATTGGAACAACAGTGGAAAAATAAAAATCTAGTACATTGCCATAATCAACACTGGGAATGCTATGCATAAATTCCAATATTATGAGAACTAATACTTCATAGCTTCAAGGCTATTTGTCAATGTACAAATTGGGCAATGGGATAATTCCACCTTTCTTTAAAAAAATTTTCGTGGGTTAATTATCTTCGATTAGATTTGGTCTCAAATTTCGCAACTTCGAAAATGACTCAAATATTAATATACTGAAGCTCCAAGTTTTAGATGTTAAAATCTCTCTAATATTCAACAAATTGTATTTTAATAAAAATTAGTTATATTTAATTGCAATTAGCAACATTAAGTGATAATTTAAAATTCCCCCCATATTTGTGAGGTAACCTTCGCCAACCCTTAAGTGCACTCGTAGGATTTCAGCTTTTATGCACGGAAGATGAAAGCTGCAATTTTTATGATTGAGGTATATAACAAAAACTGAATATCGGTTAAGAGATTGTGTTCACCATGCTTTCATCCTATTGAGGCGGCTCTTCCTGTTGGAGCTGCTCTCCATGCGGCAGTTGCAATTACCTTTTTGTTGAGACACATGAAGCTGGTTTTTTTTTTTTTTTTTTATGGCACTTGCTCCTTTTTTCAATTTTGTCATTTTATGGCACTTTCAGATCGATTTTCTCAAAAATGAAAATTTAAGAATTATTTAGGTGGAAAAAATAGCAATGAATTACCATTTTCGTTACTAATTAACGATAAAATATTTTGTTGCTAATTTTTTGGCTCGAAAATGAAAATTTTTATTCTAAAATATAAATTTTGAATATTTTCGATTATTCAATGACAAAATTTGCACTTTTAGCGATAAAAATTTCTGTCATTAAAATTTTTACCTCTTATTTATTTCTTCTCCCTCATTTTTTCACATTATTTCTCCATTTATTTTTCTACCTTCCTCTTTCTCAATTATTTTCTCTTTTCTTCCCTTCTTCTCATCCTCATTCACTCTCACCTTCACTTCTTCTGCTGCCCGCCACTTCCTCCGCTTCCTCAATCACCGTTGCCTCCACCGTCACTACCTTTGTTGTCATTGTCATCGCCTACTTCGCCACCACCTCCTCTACCATCACATCCTTCCTCTTTTAATTGTTATGTTAATTGAAATACATAATTACTAATATTTTGTTAGTTGAAAATATGTAATTGTTAATTCTTTGTTAATTGAAAATATGTAATTGTTAATTATGTAATTTTAAAATAAGTCAATTTCATTTTATTATCTATATCTATACTTGTTAATATTTAAATTAAAATTTTTATGATTTATTTATTTTATAATTGATAATATATTAATATTTAGATTTAAAGAATGGATAATTTATTAACATTAAATTCAATAAATTGATAATTTATATTTAAATTAAGTGTGATAATTAAATTATTAATATGATGAATTTTTAAATTAATAGTAAATGTTTATTTTTATAAAAATTAAATTTAATGATGTAATTGGTGACAAAAGATTTTTTATTTTTATAATTTAAAAAAATTAGTAACGAAAAATTTAATTATTCATTAAATTTGTGACAAACTATTTATGTTGCTAAAATTTTGTCACAACATCCATCGCTAAGTTAACGATGAATTTCCAAATTCGTTGCTATTGAATTAGCGATGAGCAGAACAACGACAAATTTTTTGTGTCACTAATCAAAGCCAGCGATGGATTTGACAGGATTAGAGATAGAAATTTCTGTCGCTAATCCAGTACATTTTTGTAATGTTGAATCAAATTTCAATACTCTTCTACACTTCTCTGTCAATTAATCCTTAGTGCACTTCTCACCTAATTGTTGATGCATTTCTCAACAACTTCTTAGTGTACTTCTCATCAAAAACACAAAATATATGGTGCATTTCTTGCTATAATCATAAAATATGTGATGCATTTCTCACTACGATCACTCATTTTTTCTTAATTCTTATAGCAAAATAAGTTCTCATCACCTTCACTCATCAATTGACTTAAAATTTTGTAGTACTTTAGACTCTTGTGTAATTGTTGTTATCAATCTATATTTGTATCTGATGTTCTCATCAATCTTTAAATAGCTTCTTATCATCAGTCATGTGATTACTATAACTACTATCAATATACTAAAAATTTTCTTTCAAAAGGCATTCTCTTTACAGGTTGTTTCATAATTTTTGCATGTTCTTTATTTTTTTACACTCTTGTTTTTACAAGTTTCATTCATACTTTTTCAAACCCACTTTTTATTACAGTCTTTTGCAAACTTTTTTACACTGTCTCATAATTCCATAAGATCATTTTGCTCTAATATTAAATTGACATTTTAAAGAATATCAAATTTTATTAAATAGATAATATTTTTATTATTACACTTCACAGTACATCAAAAGAGAATAAAGCAACTACCTAAAGTAAATACGAGGCCTAACATATCAGAATGATAAGAATTAGATTCTAATGAATATATGAAAAATATTTGACAGCAAATTAATCACTTATCTAAACCATAAAATAAAATTTTAAAATTCAAAAATAAAAAAATAAATCCAATTTCAATGTTGAATCAAATTTCAACACTCTCCTTTGATTTAAAAACTTCACAGTTATTACATTGGAGTACTTCTCTTTAAATTAATCCTTAGTGCACTTCTCACCTATTTGTTGACGCACTTATCATTAGCCTCTTGGTGCACTTCTCACCATAAACATAAAATGTGTGATGCACTTCTTACTATAATCACTCGTAAGTCTTTTTAATTCTTTTAACAAAATAAATTCTCATCACTTGACTTAAAATCAGGATATTTTATAGTACTCCAAGCTTGTATATAATTGTTGTCATCAATTTTCATTTGTATTTTGATACTCTCATCAATCTTTAAAAATAGCTACTTAATTACTAGTTATGGGGTTACTATAACCACTATCAATATATTAAAACTTTTCTCTCAAAAGATACTTTTTGCAAGTTTTTGTCATACCTTTTTGTTGATCTCTTTTCTTATACTCTTTTTTTATTTTAGATTCTTTTCAGACTTTTTTGCAGACCCTCTTTTTTTTACACTCCATAGATTTTGTTTTAATTTTTTTTTTACACTCTCCACCGATCCATAGGATCATTTTGCTCTAATATCATGTTGAAATTTGAAGAGCATAAAATTTTATTAAGTAGATAATATTTTTGGTACTGCATCTCATACTACATCAAAAGAGAATAAAATAACTACTTAAATAGACAATAAGCCTAATATATTAGAATTTGGATAAGAATCTAATTCTAATTATAATAAATTTGAATAAATAAAAATATTCGACAACTAGTTAATCTTTTATCTAAACCAGAAAACGAAATTTTAAATGAATTTAAAAATAAAAAATACATCTAATTTCAATTTTGAGTTAGATTTCAACACTCTCCCTCGATTCACAACTTTGCAATTATTGCATTGAAGTATTTTTCTTTCAATTAATCCTTAGTGCACTTCTTACCTAGTATGCACTTTCCATCAACCTCTTGGTGCGCGAAAATGTCAAAACATATAATGCAATTCTCACCATAATCATAAAATATGTGATGTGCTTCTCATATATATATATATAACAAAATTTGACCGAAAAGTGACGGACATAATATCCAAAGGTTGTGTGTTTCAATCTTAGATTGTTTCTAATTGAATCATGGTCTTTTTAGGTCAAAAATTCACGTTGCTCTAAACTAATAGAAATCACAAAATTATATATATAAAAAAATTCTTCTTAGACTTATGCCTTTCCAAATAACCCAAATAATTTTTTATCACTACTTTTACATCAAAATTTTACTAAGTAAATAATATTTTTGGTACTATGTCTTACAGCACATGAAAAGAGAATAAAATAACTTCTTAAATAGACACTAGGTCCAACATATTAGAATTTGGATAAGAATCTGATTTTAATCCCAATAAATTTGAATAAATAAAAAAAATTGGATAGCTAATTAATCACGTATCTAAAACATAAATCAAAATTTAAATGAATTCAAAAATCATAAAATAAATCTAATTTCAATTTTCAAATCAAATTTCAATGTCAAAGCTATCTTCATGCTATATGGTTTGCCTAAAATTCCCATTAGAAGAATAGCCTGAAGGCCTGGTGTAATGCTTGCTGGTGCTAGACTCTCCTCAGCTTCAATGAGGAAAGGTGGACATGCAACGACCTCCATAGGATACTAAAAATCCAATCCTTGCAGCATCTTTTGCCATCATTTCACTCCAATAGATTTTATCTTCAAAAATGAATCCACTGGAGGTTGGGGTAATTTTTTCGTTTCTCTATTTGCTTCATATATCATGAATCAGATATTAGTTGAACCACCTACTCATGAATATGATGCACTAAACACAAAGGCAGTTTCATTAGACGAAAGATAGAAGTTTAAGAATTTATCGCAGTAGACAGTTCCAAACTCTAATCCCGGAAAAATGCAATAGGTTTATTTTTTTTAGTAGCAAGTCACCGACAGATAACTAATGGAATTCTTGAAATTTGATTCAAAAATTGAAAATAGATTTATTTTTGAATTCATTTAAAATTTTGATTTATATTTAAGATAAGTGATTAAGTAGCTGTCATTTGGTCAAATTTATTATAATTAGAATCATATTCTTATCCAAATTCAAATATGGTAGGCCTCGTGGTTATTTAAGGGGCATTTAATTGTCAAAATTTAATATTTTTATTCAAAATCACTCTTTTAAAAATGTAAATTTTTAGGTAAGTAATTCTAAAAATATATGATTAGAGTGTTTGATTGAATATAAGATTTTTCTTAGAATATAAGATTATTATGTTTGGTTTATACACAGAAAAATTTAACAAAATTAGGCTTATTTCACCAATTATCGTTGAACTTACAACTTATTATATTCAAAAAAAATTAGGCTTATTTCACCAATTATGATTGAACTCACAACTTATTACAACGTTATCTTTAAACATAAAATTATAATATAAAAATCACTAATGATAACTTACTAACAATAAAATCTATCTGATTAAAAAAGTAACAAAAAGGGTGAGTGGATAGCCATGAAGGAACTAACTATCCACTAATTATCTTTTTTTCTTTCGTTATGTATGTCTTATATGGTCCGTAAAGACAAATCATAAAAATAAAATAAATGAAATAAAAATGAAAGAGGATCAACTTCCTCCGTTCAAACCCAATTTCAGAACCTTAATCCCCAAAATTGACTTTTCATCTTCCCCCTTAATTATGCGACTATTTAGTCATGCGTCCAACTTTTTCGATTGGATAGATTTTATTATTATTACTTTGAGTTTACTGATTTTTGGGTTATAATTTTTCACTTGGGAAAATCATTCTAGTTTAAGTTATGAGTTTAGAGACATCGGGCGAAAATAAGCCAAAAAAATCATACACCCTTAATATAATTGTATTTTCATTTAATTAATCTATACAATTGCATAATAAGTTTCTAAGGTAACTAAATATAAAATAAAAATTATTGCAAATTGCTTTCTTCTAGATAATAGTAGTCAAGCTATGACTATATATTTATCAACCAATATTAAATAAAATATAAGATAAAAATACAAATGATTGATAAAAAATAAATAACAATTGAAATTCAACAATATAATCAATTATCAAATATTTTTGTATAAAAAAATATTGTGTGACTAATAAACTTTTACAATATAATTTTTAGTTTATTTTACAACAGTTAACTAATTTTCCTTTTTAAAGTTTGATTTATGTTTTTATTATGGTTTTATTAAATAAAATATATAAATTTTAGTTTAGTAAATGAAAGTACATAGAAGGTTATATATGTCCATATATTAGAATAGTTAAAGGTTATATATGTCCATAAATTCGAATAGTTAAGAATGTATGTCTATGTATATTTTAACAAATTTCAATGATCATAGGAATGTAATTTTCTTACCCCTTAAGATGAAAATCTATTTTTCCATATACATGATAAGGAAAGTAAGGGTATTATCTACATATTTAGAACTTTGCTTTCTCAAGAATGTAACATCCTTGGACAAAATAAACACTGAAATTCGGCAATCCCGAGTCACTTTTCTACCAGAATCTGCGAATCAAAAGCCCTCTTAAATAGTTATTTTATTCACTTTTAGTGTACAATGAGATGTAGTACCAGAAATATTATTTACTTAATAAAATTTTACCAAAAATATTATTTACTTAATAAAATTTTGTCCTTCAAGATTTCAATATAGTTTTAGAGCAAAATGATCTTATGGGTTTGTGAGGGAAGAGGATCTATAGAAAAAATGTGAGAAAACCTGCAAAAAAATATATATATCTTTTAAGAGAAAAATTTTGGTATATTTACAGTGGTTGTAGTAATTATATGACTGATAACAAAGAGTTGTTTTGAAGTTTGATGAGACCATCAAGATTCAAATAAAGACTGGAAAAAAACTATTTTTTTTGCCCCGCACTTTAGCCCTTTTGTGTTTTTGCCCTTTGCACATGTATTTATCAACATTGCACCGCTGCATTTTTCAAACCCTTCAGCGTTGCACCTTATTTGATAGAGGTGTAAACTATGAAAGTTATCGTTAAAAGTTATTCCACGTGATATCACATAAGAGGTCATGAAAAATAAATGAATCATCTTGTTCCCTATTTGTTAGCAGTTAGGATCTTCTTTATTTAGCTCATCTAGGTTAAGATTCTTCTTTGTTTGTTCTTGATTAATCGCTTTATGCTTGTCGGTAAGAAGAAATAGAAGTTGAAAGAACTCTAGCTTGCAAATGTGGTTACCTAGATCGAATCGAAATATCTGAGGATGATTCAAATTCAAGGAGGGGGTTCTATACTTGCTTGAAGGAAAATGTAATATTATTCTTATTTATTTTTCCTTTTCCTTTATATTTATTATAGAATAAAATGGAAAAGGTTTTTTTTTTATGTGACTTCGGTTCATTTTCATTTATGCATAATCAAATGTGTGATTTTCACAAGTGCTTTATATGAATGTGATGAGGAAGAAAGTGTATAATATGGCTAATGGAGAATATAGCTATACTAATTCATAATGTCAAAAAAGGGCTACCTTTCCATTCAAAATTTTTTGTTCAAATGACAACCAAAAAGTCAATTAGAAACTGACATGATCCAACATTCAAAATAATGGCCTTCATTTCATAAACACAAACATAGTTTTCAAATACAATTACTACTGTCATGGTTTCAAAATAGGTCTAGTAGTGTTGTCCATCTTCTTTGCCCTTTCATTTTGTAAGTTCTTTCCTATTTCATTTGCATACACACCACCACAAGTGTTTTGGTCTTTGGTTCAATGA
The DNA here is from genome assembly GCA_949677035.1 of Omphalea diandra. Lineage (NCBI taxonomy): Eukaryota > Viridiplantae > Streptophyta > Magnoliopsida > Malpighiales > Euphorbiaceae > Omphalea > Omphalea diandra. The sequence continues at coordinate 58,827 of CATIWR010511733.1, read as the reverse complement.
CAAAAAACACAAAAAAGTCATAAATTTGTTAGTTATGAGGCAAAAAATATAAACAACTACCATCTAAGTAAGTAAATTACCATTAGGCTTGCTTCTCCAGTTTGCATGTTCTCATAACAACCAATACCATATTACTTGGACTTATTTCTAGAATCTAGTTTAGATGAATATTGTTTCTTAATCTCCACTTATTGTAATGAAAGGTAAGTTGTGAACTAGCATATGTGAAGAAACTTGGACTTATGTGACAATCAATAGTTATTGCATCTCCTTAATAGTTGTTGTTTTGTGTTTTAGAAAAAGCTTTGAGTAAATCACTAGGATTGAAATTCTTGCTTCTATCACACTTACTCTATGATGATGTCACAGTCTCCTTGCTTTGAGTATTGTTGACTTTTTGTTTTTTCTTGTTCTTCCTTATTTTAACCTAAAATATGCAAAAATAACTTGAAATCAAGAATTTATTAATAAATGAACTTATAAGTAGAAGTTGTGTTTATAAAATATTACTTATGTATCAACTGTCCTTTTAGGATAACTCCTAACATTATCGCCAACCTTTTTGCACACCCCACATGATCTAGAGAGTTTTCCTATCTTCTTCACCTTATCTTTATCTTTGTTTTTCTATTTTTCGTCAATTGACCTAGCATTTTCTTAAACTCAAGATGTTTAGTCCTCTCCTTTCCAGTTGATACCCAATGTTGCTTCCCAGGTACACAACCAAAGTTATATAATTAGGCCTTTAAATATGTATCTCTAGAATACAAGTCCTCCATGAAATTTTCAGGATGATCACTTTTATAGTAGATGGCACAAACTGCATGTTGGCTAGGTATGCTAGTGAGGTCCATTCTCAATATGTACAATTTCTTTTCTCTACATTCACTGTGTGTTTATCTTCTTTGTCATGGAAATTTATGATTTGATACCCTATATCTCCATTCCATTACATAAACCAAGAAAATGACTTCTCCTTATTTTCTTTTATTTCTACATACTCCTAGGAGATTAATCATAAATCCAAATAGTCACTGAGTTCCTTTTATTCCATAGTCTATTCGTCACTTGAACTTAAATATCCTCTAACATGGAGGCTCAAAGATCTAACCATTGAAGGTCTCAAATAAGTTATTGTCCATAACATCAGATTCCACATCAATATTGTAAAATGTTGTCTACAAACTCTCAACTCTATAACTCATGATATCTTTCATAATATTGTGACCCAACTTTGCAAGGTCATCCAACCTACATTTAAATTGTTATCTAAATGTAGCCTTTGAACATTTCCAAAAATCTATTTTTCTCTCTTCACATTTCCATTTCTTAGCCCAATTTGCATAGATGTGTCTAGCACACATCCTATGCTCAACATTGGGTAAGATATCTCCTATAACAATTTTTAGACGCTATCAAATAACATTATATATTATGTTAGACGTATTTCATACTAAAATATTAGAAGCTACATACTTATGGAGACATGTTTACCTACAACATGTCAAAGATGACATATAGCCTTCACCATCTCCCAATTGCAAATATGTCTTCAAACATCTTAAAAACCATCTCTAAGTTACTTTAGTTTCCAACTGCAGTACTACCATGCTTTTGGAAACATTTGATTATTTTTATTTCTCCCAACAACACACAATAATTGACCCTTACAAACCCCTTTTAAATAGCATCCATCAATAATAGGCCTACATCATTTTAACCACCCTTTTTTGCAAGCTTTTAAATAGTAATAGAACATACTAAACATTGGTCTACCTTCCACGTTTTCATTACAAAACTTAGCGAAGCAAGTGGAACCTAGGTTAGTGTAAAGTATGGTTGCAACATAATCATGCAACAATGCATACTCCTCCTTGTAACACTCTATTAGCTCTTTAATCACCTTTTTTTTTTTGGCATTCCTACAAACATTCAAGCTAACATTTATCTTTAAATCAATTGCAACTAATGCCTTCAAGTCCTTCAATTTGATATTGGGTTAAGACATAATTCTATTTTTGTACTCCCTCATCAAGAACTAACTATTATATAATTTGGTTTTATGGGACCTATAGCATTTGTGATGGAGATTATATGTTTTCACAGTCAAAGTTTTTGTAACATTATGAGTAGTACCCATGGGCAACCTTCCTTACACACAACTCTCACCCTATTACCATTTTTCTTATAATGAACATGCAACCCCTTGACCACAGTGTATCTTATTATTGTTTCCCTAACCTCATTCATCTTTTTGAAGGTCATTCCCAGGCAAACATAGGTATTTCAAAGGTTGGATCAAAGCTAATATTGGTCATAGCTTTCCTACTCAATGCTCCATCACCATATTCATCATCACTCTCCTTATAATAAGTTCTTAAATCTAAACTACTGTAATACACACTCTCATTTCCATCACTCCTTTCATTCTCATCAACTAACTCATCATCATCAACAACTTCTTCCCCATCAAAAAAATGTCTCCAGGAACTCTCACCTCTTCTTTCCCACCCACATCTTTATTATTGTTGGTTTGATATCTATATTTGTACTCCCCTACCTTATCTTTAATTGCTTGCAACTCATCATCTTCATCATCAATCATACATACCACATTAACATAGATCTCATCAAATGTTTGATGAGTAGATAATACAAGCATGCTTCTTCTTGCTCATTAAAATCATTTACTTCATCAACATTAAGTATAACCCCTTCATCATTCCTATTTAACTCCTGCACAAAAAAGTTGACCAATGTGACTAGCCCCAATATCACTACCTCACTACTATGGTAGTCAATGTACAATTGTAAGCTATCCTCATTCTTAAAAATATTATTTGTTTACATTAATGAATGATCATCAGTTAATGCCTTAAAGTCCCCACCCACTTTTTCCTTAACATATAACCTACTAATTTTCGTACTGCCTAGGTCCTTCACATATGACATAATATTAGGAAAAGATAAATGGTCAACATGTAATGCATCATGCATTACTCTAGCCTTACCTCCCATATATTTAATGACCTCTTCCTTAACAAAACTACCACCATGGTGAATTACTAACTGTATGGTTACATCTACTGTACCTAAAACAAATGTTCACACATGCAACCCAATTAAAATACATTTAATATTATCCCAAAAAAGCTAAAGCAACCAAACCAATACATATATGGAACAAAAGTATTAATTCAACTTGAGTAATATTAATTATTAAATAAGAGATAAACATATGTTAATATTTATATTCACTACATAACAAAGAGTTGTTGTGCTACATTTTAGTTATATCTTTAATTTACTAACCTCGATGTCTGTTTAATTTTTCTCACTTTTTTTTTTGACATTGGAGTGCTAAACACATACAAAGTTCAAAGCTTACCTTATATCAGTAACACGTTCAAAGCTTATCTTACATTAACTAGCAATAAGTTCAAAGCTTATCTTATATTGGTGGTAACAATGTTAGTTATGTTATAGTAACTAGTTAAAAAAAAAGCTTGATATTGATAGTTAGTTACAGTACCTAGCGATATTGCAACCATTAAAGCTGAAGTAATGGTTTTTTATGCCAAAAGTGTCAACTATATGATAAAAAAAAAAATAATGGACCACTAAAATTGTATTTCCCATCAAAATATGCCACAAAGGTCCAGGGGACCACATAGCAGCTTAAAGAAAATAGAATAATAACCAACACAAAAAAGTTCACATTAAATTAATTAAGAAAAACAAAAATAATTCACCAGTAAGGAAACACAAATGTCCACCACCAATAGATACAAATAATGTAGGCAGTTAAATAAAAAAATGCTTGTTTTGTTACAGATATTCTTGCTTCAACAATTGCATGCAACAATGCAGGTGTGTTTAATGAACTAAAACTATGGATAGCTGGGATTAGGATTTTTAATACACAAAATCCAACTATTAGCGATTTCCCCTTTTAAATTGGGAACAAATAGTTGGGATTAGGATTAAGGATTTCAGTTTAGGAGAATGGTTAGGGATTTCGTAGTTTTGTTGAAGAAAGGGATTTTTTCATGAATCAACAACTAATTTAATAAGCAAAAGTCTCTTTTACCTTTGTTAATTACATATTTTACACTTTTTGTGACACTTGGCAATAATTATCCTAGACAATCCTACTCGCATTTTACAATGCCTTACCCTCACACATATTAACGCTGTCAAATAACGGGCTACATTGACTGATTCAAAAAGTGCAAAGGCATAATGTTGACAAATAAATGTGTAGTGGGCAAAAGTACAAAAAGGTTAAAGTGCAGGGGGTAAGAAATGATTTTTTCCTAAAGACTGTGATAATAATTACATGCATGCATGTGAAAAGGGCACAATTAATATATTTTGAAAGTTTGGTAGAAAGAAATTAGTTTATGATGTTATTTGTGCCTATAGTATCACAAGATCTCCTTAACTTAAGTCAATTGATGAGTGAAAGTAATGAGAATTTATTTTGTTAGAAGAATTAAAAAAAATTATGGGTGATTATGGTGAAAAATGCATCACATGTTTTATAATTAAAGTGAGAAGTGCACCATATATTTTGAGATTTTAGTGAGAAGTGCACCAAGAGGTTGTCGAGAAGTGCATCAATAATTAGCTGAGAATTGCACCCAAGGATTAGTGAGAAGAAAAAGTGCTCCAACATAATAATTGTGATTTATTGAATAAACAAAAGTGTTGAAATTTTATTCAAAAATTGAAATTAGATTTTTTTTTTTTAATTTTTGAACTCATTTGAAATTTTGTTTTATATTTTAAGAAATGATCAATTAACTGTCAAATCTTTGTCATTTGTTCAAATTTGTTGAAATTAGAATCTTATTTTTATCTAATTCTGATATGGTATGTTTAATATCTATTTAATCAGCAGTTTCAGTACCTAATATAGTATCTACTTAATAAAATTTTATGTTCTTCAAAATTTTAACATAATATCAAATTTCTAACAAAAACTAAATCACTATTTATTTGGAAATATATAAGTGGTTACAATAGGGTTTGTTGAAGTAATGAGATATGAATAACAGTGGGAAAAAATTATTTGGTGCATTTGAAAAGGTAAAAGTTTAAGAAAAAGAAAAAAAATTGCAATTATGTGATTTTTACCATTTAGGAGTAGCTTGGATTTTTTACCTTAAAAGACCATGATTCGAATAAAAATGGCCTAATGATCGAAATACACAACCTTCAATTGTGATATCTAGCACTTTTTGGCCAAATTCTATCATTAAGGCAAAAAAAATGTGATTTTCTATTTTAGCAATTTTTGTTTTAATTATAACTTTTTAGTAGGAAACTCTGTTTTAAGCATAGTTTATTTAGATTTTCTATTTTAATACTTTAATTTAGTGTGTTTTTTATAATTTTGTCATATTTATTAGAATTGTCTAATTTTGTTGTTTCAGAGTTTTAGGACTATTTAATTCTTAGTTTTCATGTTATGTGGCAACATAATAATAACATCTCCTTCAAAATTCTAAATGGTTGTTTTCTTTCAATTATAATGTTGCATCACAGTGAAGCAACAAAATATAATCCCACAATTTGTGACATTTAACAGAAATTTCATGAGCTTGACCAGCCAAGGTTTACTCTACATAATGCAAAGGATTAAGCAAGTACGATGTGCCTTCCTTTATTGTGACCTTAATAATTCTCTATCAATATCATTTGATTGAAAATAAGTATTAGATGAATTATATGTTGGCAACAGATTATTAGATGCAAGCAATCGTGCATCGATGAACTTTTATATTGGATTTTAAGGAAGACACACTGCTACCTTATCCACCTATCATCAATGGCAAATCATTATATAAGCATCCAAAGGTAGGAAAGATCCTACTAGGAGAGGACAATATGTAAATTGTACTAGTCAGTACAGGAGTTGAAGACTTCAGCCTTTATCCAAGAAGATTCATGCCACTAGATTTGTGCAAGAGACTAAAAATGAGATGTTGAAATCAAATGAGCCATTACACTCATTTTGTTTTGTTGTTGATGAAAAGGCTCTTCCACCAAGGCAGTTTGCCATGTTGTAATGGTTGTGTCATATTTAGCTAACCATCCTAAAATTTAATAGATATGTTGGTGTTAATATTATAAAATATGTAAAATAATCATAAGCAGGATATAAGAGTTTTAATCTATATATATGCTCGTGTTGTTTTATAATATTGTTGGATTTTGGTCCATTTTTTCTATGTGACTAAACAATCATTTAATAATTGATCTTCTATTTGATTTCATAATCAAGTCTTCATTATATTCATTGCTGAGAAAGCCCTTGCAACAATTGAAGTCATAACAAGTAATATCAAGGTAATTTATTATATGAACTAATTATTTTGCAAGACCATCAATTCCTTTATTGATGAGAATTCATTAGCGTATTGCACATCAAGAATATTGGTACTAAGTTGATTGTCAAATACCTTTAGCTCTACTGGTGAAAAATCATGAGAATAAAATTGAGCAAGATGAATCACCTTTTCTTTATCAAAAGATGAAAATAAACCATCTAGACTTAAACTTGCCACATAAAGAAGTAGCTCAATTGATCTCAGTAAAATGATTATTTAGCTCTGAACACTGTAAAACAATTCTACTTGACAATGGTGTAGGTTTGTAACATTTTGAATTTTGTGCCTTGATCTCCCTTTTGGTTGAAACATGTCATTCATGTTTTGAACACTAATAGTGTGTTTATCACAAAATTAACAAACTTCTTTTGATAAATATCTCATCCATCATCCCTCATCATTTGCAGCCTTTCTTTTGATACTCTAACCAATTGCATGGCACTAACAATATTTTGCTCCTTTCTTTGCAATACTTTTGATAATTCATTGGTAATTTTCAACACACTTCTCATCAACTACAAATTGAACATAAAATCAAAATGTTGTATTAATTCTAATAATGCACAAACTTCAACTCTTTGTTTAAATTTTAAACCATCTTTAACAATGCTATCAAGTACCTCTACCACAGATTAAAACATAATGACTAAATTCAAAAGTGTGCCATAATGTGAACCCCAACATGTGTCACCTTTTTGCTTAAGACTAGTTTCTTGATTCAACCCATGACCTATTTCAAGTTCACCATTTTCTAATGCTTGGTTATCTAAAAGAATATCCCGATGCTTACAAGATCCTCCAACAACATTCATTAAATTAGCCACCATGTTAAAAAGAGATGTGACATGAATGTCATTTGTTGCTACAACAACAAGCGTTAGTTGAAGTTAATGAACAAAACAATGAACATAATATGCAAATCCATTCTCTCTCATGATCAAACTCTTTAACCCATTGAACTCACCTCTCATATTACTAGTACCATCATAACCTTGCCCTCGCAATTCTGACAAAATTAATCCATATTTAGCAAATAATGACTTAATTGATGCTTTTAATGATAAAGACCTTATATCATGAACATGTACAATGCCAAGAAATCACTCAATTACACAACTTCTATTGTTAACATAATGTAAAACAACAATCATTTAGTTAACATAATGTAAAACAACAATCATTTATTCTTTCATTGATATACAAATAGACTTATCAACTAAAAATACAAAGAAAACATCTCCTAACTTATTGATAATTGCATTTGTTGTCTCAGTGGCACATGCATTTATGATATCTATCTAAATATCATGACCTATTAACTTCAAATTTGCTAGAGCATTTTGTTCAACAACACTGTTGATTACTTGAATGTGTTATGCTAGAAACTTTAGAAGTTCACGAAAGTTTCCTGAATTTTTTTATTCTTCAAATTCATCACGGGCACGAAAAGCAAGCCCTTGGTATAAAAGAAATCAAAGACAATCAACTAATGTAGTTAAGCGAGTTCGACATTGCAACCTTACTTGATATGAATGTCTATTAAGAGCAACTTCTATGTGTTGATCTTGTTTCATTAGAACTTCATATTTTCTCTAAGCTTCATTGTAAATACTATTTAGGCATTCAACATGAATATCTAATTTATCTTTTTTTAATTTCAACCTTTAAAACCTTCAATAATAAATGAATCACCACCAAATTGTTTACCTATCTCTGGCCTAAAAAGATAACAACACAAACAAAACACAACATCTTTCGCTATATTGTATTCTAACCAATATCCATATTCTTGATACCATTTGGGACCAAAATGATGCATTTTATTCCTAAATTTTTGTTGGATTAAAATGATGCATTTTATTCCCAAATTTTTGTTGTTTAAAATTATGATTAAGAGATTGAAAGGGTCCCTTTTGCAAATAGACTCTCTTTATTTTGTTTCTATCATTAGGATGGTATTCAAACATTTTAATTCTTAAACCAAGATCGACAAGGAGATTTTCCTAATCAAGAGGAACATAACTTTGTTTTGAGCTAGTACTTTCTTGTTGCTTTGAGCTAGTACTTTCTCACCTCGTTTCTTGATGGTTAGATAGTTCATATGGCGCTTTCGTTTTAATTAAATATTTTTTCATCCAACTAGTCTGTTACAAAAGTTAAAAGTTTATATAAGTATTTTTAGATACAAATCATTTACTACTAAAACAAATAAATATTCTAAAAATATGATAAATGTTAAACATAAATTGTATGTAAAGAATGCCAATTTAGAACAAAAGTAACAAAGATAATTAAAAGTATCAAAATTATTGAAAAAATGGAAAATTAACAAGTATAGATATCTAAGTTCATATTTAATTTTTTTGAACTATAAGTTCATATTTAATTTAATTAGACTAACAATATAATACAAACAAAATATATTTCAGAATTAATTTAATAAACTTAAGCCAAAAAAATCATAAAATCTGAAATCTCTTTTGTTTGTTATATAAGAAATAAAAAAATCATTATTAAAAAATGCACAAATTATTTCTAATAAAGTAGAACTCATGCATCAACTAATTTTAAATTTTCAACAATTAATATTGATCTAATTAATTAACTAATAGAAAAATCTAAAATAAAATAGTGTTAAACTAAACAAAAATAAAAGAATAAAAATGAATTTTTTAAAAAAAAGAATAAAGAATGAATTTTAAAAAATAAAGAGTAAAGAATTAACTTACCCCCTTTAGATCAATATTTTTGTCTCTTCTCCGATTATATAAAGCTCCTCTTGGAATGGCTTTTCCTGGGACAAGTTTTATTTTAATAAAAAATAGGGCTAAAGTTTCTTTCTCTGGGGACGGCACAATATGAAGAAAGGGGTCATTTTAGTCATTTTAAATGGGGTCACTTAATAAAAATAATTATAAATTACAAAGTAACTTAAAATTTTGGGTGGGGTCATAGAACATATGGCTCCGTCCTTGCAAAAAAGGGAAAGGAAGAAACAGAAAGAATGGATTCCAGAAGGATGTTCTAAAACAACCGAAAAAAACAATAGAAATTCAAAAAAAAAATTGTAGACACACGTATTAGAACATGAAGTATATCATTCTGAGTTCATCTATGCCCACAATCTTTAGTTGGGAAATATTACAGTCCGCCTAGCGCACTGATGCATTATTCAATTATGGCGATTGTAACATAAGAAAAATAAAAAATGTGACAACAAAAAACCAGAAAAAGGGTGATTAAATAAGGTGGTAAATAGTGAAATATTGATATTCACTTTTAAACAAAATTTTATTAACAAATAAGTTATAAATATATATATTTTAATATTTGAAATAAATCTTGAATAATTTTTTTATTAAATAAATCTGAAATATAAATATTAAAATAATAATAAAAATGATTAATAAAAAAATAAAATTTAATTGATACTTACATAATAATTTCTTTATATTCATATAATAATTATTTACTATAATATAATAATTAAATAAATATAGTAAAAAAAAATAAAATATAATTAAAAATCAACAGCAGTGTATCTTGAATAAAAAAAACTCTTATATTTGTTGATCAATAAAAATCTACCAGTAGTAGAACAAAAATTTTACATAAAATAATAAAACAATATATCTAGAGTACAACAATAATATATTTAAATAACTAGAAATGTAAAAAAATCATTATAACTTTTTATTACATAAGTCAAGATAGAAATCTAATGTATATACAGTATAAAGCTAGCATATCTTATCTAGAATATTAATAGACCATCAGAATTTCAATAATGTACCTAAAATAAGAAAATAATATAACTTAGAATACAATACCAATGTACTTAAAAATCATCAGAAATATACTTATATCACTATAAATATAGAAGATTATTATAACTTTTTACTACGTAAGTTAAGATAGAAAACTCAATGTCCATATAGTACAAAGCCAGTGTCCCTTTTTTATAACATTAATATACCTTCAAAATAATAACAATATACCTAAAATAAGAAAACAATGTACCAAGAGTACAATACTAATACACTTAACATCATCAAGAATATACTTAGATCACAAAAAATATAAAAGATCATTATAATTTGTTATTACTTAAGTAAAGTTAGAAAACCCAATGTACATATAGTACAAAGGCGGTGTACGTTTCCTAAAACATTCATGTACCTGCAAAATAATAACAATATACCTAACATATGAAAAATATGTACCTAGAGGGCAACACTAATGTACTTAGAATTATTAGAAATGTACTTAAATAACTAGAAATGTAAAAAATCATTATAACTTTTTATTACATAAGTCAAGAAAGAAAACCCAATGTACATATAATATATGTCAGTGTATCTTCTCTAGAATATTAATGTACATACAGAATAATAACAATGTACTTAAAATTAAAAAAAATAATGTATTTAAAGTACAACACCAATATACTTAAGATCATCAAAAATGTACTTAGATCACCAGAAATTTAGAAGATTATTATAACTTTTTATTATATAAGTCAAAATAGAAAATCAATGTACATACAGTACATAATCAATGTACTTTCTCTAAAAAATTAGTGTACTTGCAAAATAATAATAATGTACCTAAAATAAGAAAATAATGTATCTAGAGTACAACACCAATGTATTTAGGATTATCAAGAATGTACTTAAATCACCAAAAATATAGAAGATTATTGTAACTTTTTATTATATAAGTCAAGATAGAAACTCAATGTACATACAATCCAAAACAAGTGTACCTTCTCTAGAATATTAATGTACTTGCAAAATAATAACAATGTACCTAAAATAAGAAAATAATTTACTTAGAGGTCAACACCAATGTACTTAGAATAATCAAGATTGTACTTAGATCACTAGAAATATAAAAGATTACTATAAATTTTTATTACATAAAGATATATAAAATAAGAAAATAATATATTTAGAGCACATCACTAATGAAATTAGGATTATCAGAAATGTACTTGGATCACTAGAAATATATAAGATCATTATAACTTTTTATTACGTAGGTTAAGATAGAAAACCTAATGTACATATAGTACAAAGTTGGTGTAAGAGTACAATACTAATGTACTTAGGATAATGCAGAAAATCATTAGAATATTTTATTATATAAGTCAAAATAGAAAACAAATGTACATACAGTACAAAGTTAGAGCACATTTTTTTAGAATATTAATGTATCTTTATATTAAACACTATATGTCTATAGTTCCAAATTAATGTACCTACAACCAATAGAAATATATCTAGATATTTGAAGTTTTTATTAAACAACTTCAAATACAACATTAATTCACATATTGTTCATAAACAATTTTAGTCTATATCAATTTCTAAGATATTTATTAAAATATATTATTTATTAAAAAATGATATTTATTAAAAAATACCCATTGTAGTATAAAAAAATGATAGAAATTTTATTAAAGAAGATATTTCAAACAAAAATTTCATGATTTTAAATAAGAATGGAAACTTTTAGAGCAAATAAATCAGAGCTGAAAATTTTAAATCATAGATTTTATTGCAAAAAAAAACTTATTTTGAAATTATAAATCCCAACTAAAAGTAATTCTATAAAATGAAAAAAATGGATGTGTATTGAAGTTAGAACTATGATGCAAGGAGGACAGAAATTCATGAAATGATTTGTGCCCAAACATGATATGAATCTAGACATACTCAAAATGACTCGAAAATTTTTGAGTCGAGTTAGCTTTGAGTAAGAGTCAATTCGATTGGTTGAGTCAAAACTGATTTGAATGTGTCAACCCATAACCAAACCATATTTGACCCAATGACAATATAAACAAAGATAATTTTTATCACTAAATATATATATTTAAAGCAAAATAATTAAAATAAAAAAGAAATAAAATTTATTTTGCAAAAAATTTAGATTATTTAATTAAATTTAATAATGATATTTTTATCTAATATATTTAAATAGTTTTAAAAAATTATTTTTTAAAAAAATTGAGAGGAATTTTTTTAACAAAATAAGAGATTGAGAGATTTTATGAATTATAAATTTAGATTTTCAATTTTTTTAATTTTTCAAATTAAATATAAAATTAAAATTCATTATACACATGTATATAATAAATTTAAGTAAAATTTAATGATAGTTATATAAGTGAGATATAATATTTATATTTAAAATAATTAATTTAATTTTTAATTAAACTTAAATTATGTATTTGATGGAAGTTAATTTAATTATCAATAGATAAATTTAATTTTATATGGTACAAAGTTTAATTATGCAAATTTGAAATATTTTATTATTATTATTATTGGATTATATTATAATCGACCTTAAAATTTGGACTCTTTAATATAATTTTGCCCAAAATTTAATGTTGTACTTTGTTATATATTTTTTCAGAGGTACATGACCAAAAATGAAGTTTTACATAACATTATTTCCAGTATCTATTTTGTCTTTAACGAAAACCAAAATAGTAAAGATAAAAATAGTCGTACAAAATATTTTTTCTGACACTATAATATTATATTAGTATTTTTTGGCACACCAGTGCGTCAAACGCACTAGTGTGACCCTTGTGGGGAAATATTATAGTGTTTCTGACATACGGGTGCATCATTCAATCATAGGCACACATTGTGGCTGCTAAGACATAAGAAGATTAAAAAAAAAATGGGGCAACAGAAGACAAAGAAAAAGGAGTGATTGATTAAGCTGGTAAGTGGTAAAACATTGATATTGATCCTTAAACAAAATTTTATTAAAAAATAAGTTGTACATACATATTTTAATATTTGAAATAACTTTTGAATATTTTTTTATTAAATAAATCTGAAATAGAAATATTAAAATAATAATCAAAATGATTGAATAAAAAATAAAATATAATCGATGCGTACATAATAATTTATGTATATTCATGTAATAATTATTTATTAGAAGATAATAATTAAATAAATATAGTAAAATAAAATATATGTTCATGAGAATTAAGAGATTGGAAAGTAAATCAAATTATAAGATGAAATAATATTAGTGTAAGAATTTAATAATGTTTGGAATAACATATTTTACAAATGTATATATTAGTATATAGTACTAAAATAATATTATTTATTTTATATTATGAACATGTAGAATAATACCTTTAGTATCTAATTATTATTTTTTTGTATATTCAAAATATTAAGTTTTTTATTTAATTAGAAAATATTAAAATTAATAAATTTATTTATTTTAAATCAATATCATTGACTGAGTTTAATTTAGATGTTTTTAAAAATTATAAATAAAAAATATATATAGTTATAAATAAAAAGTAACGACAATTTTTAATATGTAAAATAAAACATATTTTACACCATTGTATTTAAAAGTGAAAAATTTTTATCTAACCCGAAAATCCAATCTAAATTCATTTGAAAAGATGATTCAAACCCAAATGTTTATATCATAGACTCCGAAGCATGTAGCATCGGGCGCCCAATATATATATGTATGAGATATTTTTTTTTACTTATTTTATCAATTTATGTCTGTATTATCATAAATTGATTTTTTTTCCATATTTTTAAAGTATTTTTCTTACAGTTCAAACTTTTTTTGTATTGATCTTTTTATTACCATACATAGAACAAATTGATGGAATATTTAACTAGTATGGTTTAGATTTTCTATTATTATTTAATTTGATTTAATTTTAATTTTAAAATTTTTTATATAAAAATTAAATAAGTTAAATTTTTAAAAATAAATGAACCTAGTAATTAAAAACTAGGATTGTACAATCATTCATATATTTATTAAAATATTAAAATATTTACTAAAAATATTTATTAAATAACTTTTATTAAACTAAGTTTTATAATGATAAATATCAATTAACTTGTAAATCAAAATAAATATAGTTAAAAATCAATAGCAATGTACCTTGAATTAAAAAATTCATAGATCTGTTGATCAACTCAAATCTACTAACAGTGTAATAAAAAATATACCTGAAATAAGAAAACAATATACCTAGAGTACAATATTAATGTACTTAAATCACCAGAAATATAGAAGATCATTATAACTTTTTATTACAAAAGTCGAAATAGAAAACTCAATATACATATAGTACAAATCTAGTGTGTCTTCTCTAAAACATTAATATACTTGCATAATAATAACAATGTTCTTAAATAAGAAAATTATGTACCTAGAGTATAACACCAATATACTTAGCACCATCAAGAATGTACTTATATCACCATAGATAAAGAAAATTATTATAACTTTTTATTACATAAATAAAGACAAAAAAAACTCAATGTACATACAATACAAATTCAACTTACTTTCTCCATAACATTAATGTACCTGTAAAATAATAACATTATACCTAATGTAACTAGAGTACAATACCAATATACTTAGAATTATCGGGAATATACTTAGATTATCAGAAATGTAAAAAATCATTATAACTTTATGTTACATAAGTTAAGATAAAAAACTTAATGTACATACATTACAAAACCAGTATATTTTTTTTAGAACATTAGTGTATTTACGGAATAATAACAATATATCTAAAATAAGAAAATAAAGTACCTAAAGTATAACATCAATGTATTTAGGATCGTCATTAATGTACTTAGATCACTAGAAATATAGAAGATCATTATAACTTTTTATTACATTAAGTCAAGATAGAAAATCCAATGTACATACAGCATAAACCCAATGTACCTTCTTTAGAACATTAATGTACATGTAGAATAATAATAATGTACCTAAAATAAGAAAATAATGTACCTAAAATATAACACCAAATTATTGAGAATTATCAAGAATCTATTTAGATCACCAGAAATATAGAAAATCATTAAAACTTTTTATTATAGAAGTCAAGATAGAAAACATAATGCACATACAGTACAAAATTAATGTACCTTTTGTATAACATTAATGTACTTGCTAAATAATAATAATGTACCTAGAGTATAACACCAATGTACTTAAAATCATTTGAAATGTCAAAGATCATTAGAATTTTTTACTATAGAATTCAAAATATAAAATAAATGTACATACAATACAAAGTCAATGTACATTCTCTAAAATATTAATGTACCTTGATATCAAACATTATGTGCTTGTATTTCAAATTAATGTCCCTACAACTAATAGAAATGTACCTAAATATTCAAAGTTTTTATTAAACAACTTCAAATACAATATTAATTTTCATATAGTTCATTAACAATTTTAGTCTATATCAATATCAAAGAAATTTATTAAAATATTTATTAAAAATGATATTTATCAAAATATTTATTAAAAAAACTTATTGCAATATACAAAAGATAGAATTATTTATTTAAAAAATTTATTAAAAAAGAGATATTGAACAAAAATTACATGATTTTGAATAAGAAAGGAAATTTTGGAGCAAAAAAAATAAGAGCTAAAAATTTTAAATCAATGATTCTATAGCAAAGAACCAACTGATAGCTATTTTTAAATTTTAAAACCCAACTAAAACTAATTCTACAAAACGCAAAAAATGGATGTGTATTGAAATTAGAACTTAGAACTACAATGTAAGGTGGACACGAATCCATGATTAAATTTGTGCACAAATTCGAACAAACTCAAAATGATTCAAAATTTTTTGAGTTGGGTCAAAACTGAGCCGAATGTGTCAATTTGTAACTCGACCCAATTTGACCCAATGACAATATAAAAAAAGATCATTTTTAAAACTATATATATATATATATATATAAGGTAGAATAATCAAAATAAAAAAGAAATAAATTTATTTTAAAAAATATTTAGATTATTTAATTAAATTTAAATTCAAATTTAATTTTATTTAAAATATAATGATATTTTTATTATTTTTATTTCAAATATTTAAATAGTTTTTAAAATTATAATTTAAAATATAAAAATTAATTTTTTAAAAAAAAGATTGAAAGGAATTTTAAAAGAAATAAAAGATTGAGAGATTTTATGAATTATAAATTTAGTTTTTAAAATTTTAAATTTTAAATATAAAATTAAAATTCATAATACACAAATATATAATAAATTTAAGTAAAATTGAATGATAATTATATATGTGCTATATTTAAGATAATTAATTTAATTGAACTTAAGTTATATATTTGATGGAAATTAATTTAATTATCAACATAAAAATTTAGTTTAATATGGTACAAATTTTAATTATGCAAATTTGAAATATTGTATTATTATAATTATAATAATTATTATTATCATATTAATAGGATTACTTTATTATCAATCTTAAGAAAACAATGTATCTATAATATAACATTAATATACTTAGATTATTAGAAAGGTAAAAGATCATTAAAATTTTTTATTGCAGAAGTAGGGATAAAAAGCTCAATATATATACAATATAAAACTAGTGTACCTTTTTTAGAATATTAACGTACATGCAGAATAATAACAATATACATAAAATAAAAAATAAATAATATACCTACAGTACAATACCAATATACTTAAGATCATAAAAAATGTAGAAAATCATTAGAACATTTTATTATAGAAGTCCAGATAGAAAATAAATATACATATAATATAAAGTTAATGTACATCCTATAAAATATTAATGTACATTCACATTAAACGTTATGTGTCTGCGGTTTTAAATTGATGTGTCTGTAACTAATAGAAATGTATCTAGATATTCAAAATTTTTATTAAACAACTTCAAGTACAATATTAATTCTCATACAGTTCATTCATAATTTTAGTCTATATCAATATAAAAAATATTTATTAAAAATATTATTTACTAAAAATATTTATTAAAAAATGATATTTATTAAAAAAGATATTTATTAAATATTTATTAAAAATACTTATTGGAATATAAAAATGATAGAAATATTTATTAAAGAAGAGATTTTGAATGAGAAAGGAAATTTTTAGAACAAAAAAACGAAGCTAAAGATTTTAAAGCATTGATTTTGTAGCAAAGAAACCAACTAATAGTTATTTTGAAATTATAAATCCCAACTAAAAGTAATTCTACAAAATGCAAAAAATGGACACATATTGAAATTAAAACCACGATGCAAGATAGACACAAATCTATAATATAATTTGCGCTCAAACCCAACCCGAATCCTGACAAACTCTAAATAATTCAAAAATTTTGGAGTCAGGTTAGGCTTTGGTAAAAGTCAATCCAATGGATTGCATCAAAACTAACCTGATTGTGTCAACCAGTGATCCGACCCAATTTAATCCGATGACTATATAAAAAAATTATATATATATAAGATTAAATAATTAAAAAAAAGAAATAAATTTATTTTAAAAATATTTATATTATTTAATTAATTCAAATTCATTTTTAATTTTATTTAAAATATAATGATATTCTTAATATTTTATTTAAAATATTTAAATAGTTTTAAAATTATAATTTTAAAAAAGATTGAAATGAATTAATATAAAATTAAATTTATCATACACAAGTATGTAATAAATTTAAGTAAAATTTAATGATAATTATATAAGTAAGATATAATATTTATATTTGAGATAATTAATTTAATTGAACTTAAGCTATGTATTTGATGGAAGTTAATTTAATTATCAACAAAGAAATTTAATTTTATATGATACAAAATTTATTTATGCAAATTTGAAATATTGTATTATCAATATTATTATTATTATTAACCTTAAAGTTTGGGCTTTTTAATATAATTTTGGCAAAATTTAATGTTGTGGTTTGTTGTATATTTTTTCAAACTTACATCATTAAAAATAAAGTTTTACATAACATTATTTTCAGTATCTGTTTTGTCCTTAGTGAAGACAAAAAATAGTTGTACATAATATTTTTTTTGAAAATCTAATATTATATTAATATTTTTTAGCACACCGGTGCGCCATATTAATGAGAAGAGTTGTGCCGGCAGTCAGTACTGGCATGCAGAATGCAGCTAGAAGCAGCCATGTTACTTCAAGGCACAAGAGATAAACCTAAGGTATGTTAGAGCTCCTCATATAACTCAGAATAAAAGAAAAGTAAAAGAGCTACAGCTCCAAAATTTTGCATACTGATACTGCTTCACTTGTCCTATTTAGGGGGATAGTGGAGAGAGTTTTCCAGACCAGAGAACAGGTTTTTGCTGAGCTTTCCAAATGTTAGACTGTCTTTATGACATTGGTCCCGTAATAAGCATACATGTCTTGCCCTCTATCCCACTAAGAGTCCCGTCTATTGCATCAAACGAAATAAGCAGAAGTGCAGGCACATGGATAGGTTAAGCAATAAAAACAGTTAGCAACTTAGTGGAAATTAGCTTAGACAACTTGGTTTTGCCAGTGGTTTTATATTGAGTTAGCCCATGCAACAAGCATTACAAATCAGGAGGGTCTGGAAAAAGCATTGGTTGGAAGAAATACAATGTTGTGGGATAACACGTGTCCTGATTTCTATTTGCATTGGTTGGAACAAACATAATGTTGCAGCCTAACGTTCATTGGGCTGTCTTTAAAATGACAGTTTATAGCATAACACTCACTGAAACTTGAAACTAAAGGAAAAAGAATTGGCATATTGAATTTCCAAAATAACAACCTGAGATGATATTCAATATTAAACTAACCTTCTATTGAAAAAAATGAGTACACATTGTATACACATGACAGTTAAATTAAAAATTACAGTAAAATTCTTGGAGAAACTAAGGCGAAAGTTAAATTAAAAATTACAGTAAAATTCTTGGAGAAACTAAGGCGGTCAAAATTTTTCATTGCCTTAATCAGCTAAAAATTAATCAAAGAATCGCCTGAGATTGTTATTGTAAAATCAGGCCTAAGCACCCCAACACTGGGACTTGATATTAATATTGAGAATGCAATGGTTACATTTTCATCAGTAACTTGAGGTAGCACTTCAAACCACTGCGATCAAAATGCATTTCTTCAATGATCTATGACATCAAGCTGGAATTCATGGAACAGAAGATCCAAAATCGTTAAAGAATGCAGTGATCAATCTGCAACCTGACGTAGAATGTAGATTTGAAATCCAACTTTAAGTTCTTCAAGCCTGCCCTTCTCAAGGGAAAAAAATGAATATGCTATCCAACATCTCATCTTTCCTTTCTGGGCAGAAAAATGGGGTCACTAAGGGGATGCCAAGAGATCCTACCTCCTATGTTATATCCAACAGCAGCCAGGTAATTTCCTAACCCCTCTCTCCTTCATTTTGTCCTTGACACGAGATACATCCAGCCACTGATCTGTTGCAGCATAGATGCTGAGCAACAGTACGTAAGGACCTGAATTTTCAGGTTCAAGCTCAAATAATCGCTTAGCAACAACCTCCCCCAACTCAACCTTACCATACAGCTTACAAGCTCCAAGAACTGCACCCCAAGCACTTGCATGAGGCTCCACAGATATGGACTTCAGAAGCTCATAAGCTTCTTCAACCTGTCCTGACCGGCTAAGAAGATCAACCATACACGTATAGTGCTCAGGAGAGGGAACCATTGAATACTTGCTTTTCATGATTTCCAAATAGTGTTCACCCTCCTCAACTAGGCCTCCCCAGCTACAAGCTGTCAAAATGACAGTAAATACCGCCTCATCTGGTATTAATCCCTCATTCACCATTCTATTGAATAATCCAACAGCCTGCTCCGCAAATCCATGGATGTATAATCCTTTTATCATAGAACAATATGAAAACAGGTCTCGTTTAGGCATCTCCTCAAACAACTTCTTCGCTCTATCCATGTTCCCACACTTGGCATTCATATCAACAAGGGCAGCGGCAACATGAGTCTGACCAATATCAATTGAGCTCTTACTCAAATAACAATCAACCCATTTTGCTAAATCCAAACTACCCACTTGAGCACAAGCCGACATCAAACTTACCATTACATACTCATCAGGCTTAACATTCATCAATTCCATTTCTACAAACACTTTCACAGCCTCATTAGGCTGCCCATTTTGAGCATACCCAGAAATCAACGCAGACCACACGATAATATCCCTCTCCGGAGCCTTATCAAACAAATCCCTTGCAGAAATCATATCTCCCCCTTTCGCATACCCATCAATCATAACCGTAAATGAAACAACATTCCTCTCAGGCATTTCATCAAATACCTTCCTAGCACCAACCAAATCTCCCGCTTTAGCCAACCCACCAACCATCGCATTCCACGACGTCAAATTCCTTTCCGGCATTTCATCAAACATTTTCCTCGCACTACCCAAATCCCCAACATTTAAATACCCAACCACCATCGCGGTCCACAAAATAACGTTCTTCTCACTCATTTCGTCAAACACCTTACGTGCACACAACACCGCCTTACAGTTGCCATAAAAAGCGACTAAACTAGACGCAACATACAAATCGCCAATAACCCCACACCGTATCGCCGACCCATGAACAATCTCACCTTCCTTAATCCTACCCTCATTCGAACAAGACAGAATAACAGACGGGTACGAGTACTTATCAGGCCACGAGGTTTTGCTCCGCTTCATGCGAACAAAGAGAGAGATTGTCTGGTGGAAATGGGATTGGTAGGATTTGAGGAGGATGTTGTAAAGAAAGGTGGAGGGAGAGAGGAGGCGGTGGAAGATGGAAGTGCAGTAGGAGGCGGAGGTGGAAGTGGAGGAGAGGTGGGTTAGAAGGCGGGAAATAATGAAGTGATCTTGCTCGAGGCCTTTTTGGATTATACGGGCGTGGAGCTGGTAGAGGTGGGAGAGGGTTTTACAGGAGTTGAAGAGAGTTCGGATTGATGGGTCGTAGGGAAATGTTAAAGGCATGGAGTTTTTAGGAGGTAGGAGCGCATTGGCATGGCTGCTTAGTGGTGTTGTTTTGTGCTTCTTTTTCCACAATACCCAAACTAAACTATACCATAGTGTTTGGAAAGTGAAAAATGGGTAAGAATTTTATTGTTGTGATTAATTAATTTTTATATTTAAAATTTGGAAGTGGTAAAATTTGATGAAAATCATGTTAAAATTATTTGGAAAAAATTTAATTCATTTAAAGAGATTCAATATTAAAAAAATATTTTTATTGAAATTAAGAAAATTTCTTAAATAAATTTAAATATTTATACACCATCTTCAGAGTGTATCTCATTGAAAATATACAAATCATTATATGTGAAAGTGGATGTACTTAAAAATTTTTCTTAAGTTAAACGATTTTTTTTTTTTTTTTTATGAATGAGACGAAAAAGAATAAGTCTCTCCATTCAATTAAATTTTTTTTATTACTTTAATTTATTATAAAAGTATTTGAACTGAAACAAATACAATTTTGTTCAAAATTAGTTTTAAGTAAAACCTAAAAAAAGAAAAATTATAGTCCAAACTAACTAGCAAGTGAGGTCCTAGCTCTCTTGCTGACCAGCTGAATTCTCGACAACATCAATTTTCAATAATAATAATAGAAGTAATTCCAAAAGTTATAATTATTTTAAAATAAATGCTCAAAAAGGTCCATGAAAATATTCACTCTAAAGGACTGAGTTGACACGATTCATAACATAGAATCATTGTACAAAGAATCAAGTTAATAATTATTTAATTCTAATTACTTAATAATATTATTATTCTTAAGCAAATCATTTATTTTTTAAACATTAGATGGTATATGAATTCAGATGTTCAGTATTTAAAATTATATTTCTGAAAAATATGAAATGAAATATATGTTGAGAAATTTTTTTTAAAAAAGATTACTTTCAATGTATTTATTATTTTACAATTATAATTAAAAATAAAATATAAATATAGATGGGCTGATAGAGTTGAGTTATTTAGGCCCAAAAAGTCTAAAAGTAGCTCAAAATGATTTTTATATGGTTTAATATACAGACAGATGAAAAAGGAGGAGCCGCTGCGACCCATTGCTCTTCTTCCCAATCATGTCCCGCAAATTAAAGAGAAGATCGAACACGAATCACAGCAAAACCCAGATGGTGCTTTGGTCCTATCCACCCACGAGGAAGCAACTAGCGGTAACGATTGGCTTTCTAGTCATGGGAGCTTCACTATTTTCATATGGAGCTTACATGTCTATGACCAACATAGCCCCTCAACAAGCTCGAGCTAAAGCCCGTCGCGATTATATCAAACATCGCCTTCGAAAGATGCTTGATGATTAGATTACTTCAGTCGGTAAGTTTGTGCTTGATTCTCCATTTTTGAGGATTTCTTGACGCAATCATGTGTTTATTTTTCATTAAGTAAGTTTTATTGTTTTACTGTAATTCTTCTAAATTGTGTTGTTTTAGGTTTTAGATTTAGGCCCCATTTATTGTTTTACTACACTTAAGTGATATAAAATTTTTATTTAAGAAAATTCAATACAATTAATTTATAATACATTGAAAAATCATTTTATTTTCTTAAATATTTTTTATTTATTTAAAATAATTAGTGTCATTTAAATTATAAAATTATATAAGTAATTTTTTATCTAAATTTTTTAATTTAAATAAATTTTCTTAAAATCTTATATTTTGTTATCTAATTTAATTTTCTCACTAAATCATTTTCTTAAATGAAAAAACTCAATTTCTTTTAAATATAAGCTTTTCAAACCAAAGAATTATTAAAATAAACTTTAATTTTATTAAATTATTTCAAAATCTGAATTTTCAAATAGGATTTTAGAGTTTTAATTTATTTATCCAAACTAAAGAATTTTTGTTTGTGTATAAGTTCTTATTTTGATTTAATGCTATTAGCATTTTTAAAATTATGAAATCACAAATATGTGTGTGCATGCAAATATATTTTATGTAATATAAAATATAATTAATATATTTTTATTAACAAATTATTTTCTATCAAAACAAGTAGAGGCTAATATTTTTAGGATAATTTTGTGCTACTTTTAGTGTATTACATCAAATCCTTAAATGAATGATTCATATTCTGAATATTTAGACAATGAGAGAGTGATACTTGAGCATATTAATATGAATAAAATAATTAAATATATGTAGCACATTTAACAAATTGATGTAATACATTGAAAATAATAAAATATTTTTCTTATTTTTTAAGTTGAATAAATGTTGACAGTTGTTGATGACAAATCTCATGAAATTATGAGTAAGCTTATCTCGCGAAATTATGAGTAATCTGATCAATTTAACCTTATCATTTTTCTATTCGGTGTCTTACCTTACTGGTAAAGTGAGACTATTGAAGAGTGGACACCAAAGTTCAAAATCTCACTAATATAATCCTCCCCCCTAATACTCAAAAAAAAATTATAATTTTTCTTTTTTGAAACTATATATTGCAACTTTACCTTTCTTTATCATGGTAAATTAATTTATTTATGGATTGAATATAACTGTTCTTTTACATATTATTCTCCTATTTTTCATGTTTTTATATATAACTTGAATTTATACTCATACATTATGAATTTTATTATAATTTTTAATTATTAAATCCCAAATTGAATATATTGTTATAAATATAGCTCTAATTTTGAAATAGCCTTAGTAATTTTATGGACCCATTGGACTCCGTTTCCTTTTTTTTTAATTTAATTATAATAATTCAATTCAACACAATAGTTATTATGTTAATTAATTGAATTCAAAGAACAACTTTATTTTGCTAAAAATTGTCCAACTGTCATAATAAATTATCCAAATAGGCCATAGTGAGTATTTTTTTTATATATAATTAGATTTAGAGATTATTTAGTTGCTCAATTTAAAATTTATTTTAATATAGCATTTTATAGTTATATTATTTAATTAATTAACAGTTATAGAGAGATTTTGAAGAGGAAATTTACATTTGATTAATCTTCTTCAACTCAAGCATCCAACAATGAAGAAAATAAACAAGCATATCTAGAGAAGAGGTTTTAGAAGTTGCTTTGAAAAATTTTCCAATAGGTCCTGGCCTACAGTCAAAATTTTCAGAATATCATCGGGATAAACTTTGAAGAGTTTATGTGCAGAAGAGTCTTTATAAACCATGACAGCATAATTTTCCTCAAAAAGAATTTGGTGAGAGCATGTGCAGATTTAATCCTGATTGGTATAATATTTTTGACAATTGTTTAGAGTACAATATAGCAAAAGATGCGGTTTTTTGTTTATATTGTTGTTATCTTATGAAATTTGAATTTGGAGCAAAAGGGAACAGTGATTCATTTGTTATAGAAAGATAGTCAAATTGAAAAAAGAAAGATAGGTGAATATTAATGTTGGTGGTCCTAATAATGTTTATAATCAAGCTTAGAGAAATTGTTACAGAAAGATACTCGAATTGATAAAAGAAAGATACGTTGAATATGAAATTGTGAGGCATTAATGATCAAAAGCAACATATTGGAATTGCTATTTCTCAACAATGAGGTCAAGTTAAAATTGTATATCGAATAACAGTTTATTATATTCAGTTTCTATTGTGCCAGAGATTTGCATTTCATGGTAATGATTCAATTAAAATCTACGCATTCAAATAATCAAGGGAACTTTCTTGAGCTATTTGGGCTTCTTGCTAATCATAATAGAACTATTAATAAAGTATTGGAAAATACTTTTGGAAATCTAAAATTAATTGCTCTTGATATCCAAAAAGATATTGTAAGTGTTGCTACTACTAATGCTGCTAATATTATTCTTGATGACCTTGGAGATGATTTATTTGCTATTTTGATTGATGAATCTAGAGATATATCACGTAAAGAACAACTAGCAGTTTGTTTTATGTGAATAACAAAGGATTTGTGTTTAAATATTTTTTGGGTCTTGCTCATATTTTTAACACTATTGTTTCTTCACTCAAAATAGCTTTAAAGTCTTTATTTGCAAAATATGGATTATGTCAAGAATACGTGCGCAAAGTTATAATGGGGCTAGTCATATGTGCAAGAGAAACTTAATGGTCTTGAGAGTTTCACTTTGAAAGAGAATAGATGCGCATTTTATGTGCACTATTTTGCTCACCAATTTCAATTGGCATTAATACCCTATTACCAAAAAAATTAAGCAGAAATTGCACTGCTTTTTAATTTAGTTACTTATCAAATATAGTTGAAAGTTCATGTAAACACTGAGATATTCTTTGAGAAAGACAGGTTAGTAAGGTTATAGAATCTTTAAAACGTGATGAAATCTCTAGTGGGTGCGACTTGAATCAAGAAACTTCTTTTAAAAGGGTGGGAGATATTCATTGGAGCACACATTATAATACATCACTCAAATTGATCGCTATATTTTCTTTAATGATTGATGTACTTGAAATTATGAAGGAAGATGGCGTATCTTCAAAGGAAAGAGTTGAAACATGTGCATTGTTGAATTTAGTCTAGTCTTTTGAATTGTATTTACGTTGCACTTAATGCAAAATATATTAAGAATTATTAATGAATTGTTTTAAATATTACAAAGAAAAGATCAAAAGATTATAAATATGATGTCATTAGTTGAAGTCTCTAAGCAATGACTTCAAGCAATAAGAGATAATAGGTGGCATTCTTTACTTGAAGAAGTTTCATCGTTTTGTTAAAAGCACAATATTATTACTTGAAATATGAATGTTATGTTCTTCAAAGCGAAAAGTGGAGCAAATTTCAAATCTATATTGATTTCAAATTGAATTATTTTATCAAGTAATGGATAGATAATTTCAAGAGCTTAACAATCGATTTAGAGATAATAACTGATTTTCTACTTTGTCTTGCGTGCTTAAATTTTAGACTCCTTTATTACTTTCAATAAGCAAAAATTGATTTAGCTGGCACAGTTTTATCCATGTGAATTTTTTTAGTAAAGTTGATAATATTTGATTTTCAACTTGAGAATTATGTTATTGATGTGCGTTCAAATAATGAGTTTTCAGAATTAAAAAGAATTAATGTTCTCTTTAAAAAATTAGCCAAAACAAAAAAACATATTGTGTATCCATTAATATATGTACTTTTGAACTTAATATTGATATTGGCAGTTGCAATTGAAACTATAGAAAGGAGTTTCTCTGAAATTGATTGCACAATCATATGGGAGATGAATGATTAAATGATTGTTTAGTCACATATACAACAAGAAACGTATTTAACAGTGTTGAAAATGAGAAATTTATACAATGATTTCAGCATATGAAAACACATAATGAACAATTGTAATTTTTCAAGAGTGAAGTCATAAATAACGTAATTTGCTTTTTCATTTTTTATATATAAATATATATTGTATTTGTTTACGCACAAGCAATTCATTATCCCCACTAACAAATTCTTTTGGATCTACAACTGATTGTATTAAATATAAAAAAAAAAAAAGGAAAAATTTGAATTCTATCACTGTGCTAATGATAAATTAGTTATTTTTAATTATAATAATAATATACACTAAAAAAACAACAAAATATTTACGTAATTTAAAAAAAAAACAACAGAATATTTATGAAATTTACTTAATTTTTTCATTGGTAATTATCTATGAAATACTTAGAGATTAAAGGGACATTAATTGTCAAAAGATTATCAACAAACTTCCTATGGAATTTTCTTACAAAAAAAAAAATCATCAGTAAAATTAGAGCGTAGATAAGATGCCGAAGTATAAAAGATTTACCAGCGATTTTCCTTCAATTTTCATATTGAGAGTTTGCTTATAAATTAATTGCGGATAAATTTACCTACAAATTGAAAATTGTAAGTAAATTAAATGAACTTACCTACCCGATTGTAATACATAGATAAATTTTGTTTATAAAGAAAATTCATTTTTACTATAATCTAATTTCTTGAAGAAAGTTTTTCTTATATTATAAATAAAGTGTATAGAAATGATATGAAAATATTTTTTTATATATTATATGATAAACTAATTAAAAATATCAAAAAATATATTATATAAATATTTTTTAAAATTATATAAAAAAAAGTTACCTTCTGTTCGATTTGTAGGTCAATGAATTAAAATTATATAAAAGGAATGAGACAACCAAAATTTGAACTTTCTTATGTTAAAAATAAAGATTTGAACATTAGATAATCAATTTAATGATAAAGAATTTAAAACTTTAATTTTCACAATCTATATTTCTAAATTTAAAATTTAATCATTTTTATTTCTATTAACGAAGAAGCCTGTAGTTGTAAAACTCTGGATTTGGGGTTAATTTCACCATTGTTTTTGAACTCATCATTTATGTACTTAATTACTTTTTCAACTTTATTTTGGCAAGTAAATAAAACATAATGTTTTTTCACTATATATAAATTTTGAAAACAATTTAAACCAAGTTAGTGTAATTCTGAAAATTTTAAAAAATTATTTTTAATCTATTAATAAAAATTTTTGCAACTAAAATTAAATTTGTATTTTTAGATTTTAAAAAAACAGTTATTCAGTTATCTTTCATGCTATTATATAATGATAATATCAGGAGAAAATGTACAAATAAAAATGATACATTAACATATTATGAATTAATATTTTAGTAAATCAATAAATGAGAATTTAGTTTGGTGATATTAATATTATTTTAAGATTGTGAGAGTACTAATTTGAGTGTCAATTAAAATTAAAATTTACTATTTTAACTTCTTTTATTAATAAATTAAACTTCAATTTGGTAAAGTTTTGGTTTTGCATCTCCCTTTTTTTCCATATTTATTTAATTTTTTAATTATTAGAGTTCTATTTTATCATAAAAATCTTTACTTTTTTATTTAGGTTTAACACTGAAATATTGAGAGAAATATTTTTTGTATTATGTAATTGATAAGTTTGCTGTTATTATTCTTGTCTTTATTTCTACAATACTATAACTATTTGGCTATAAATATAAATACAAATTTCTTTATAAGTCTAAAGAAAATTTTCATTCATACAAGCTGCTATGGTATTAGAATTACGATTAGACAAATCCATACTTTCTTTCCGTTCATACAAATTTCTCTTTCCCTTTTTCTTGTCATCAATTTGTTATTTATGTATTTATTATATCTATTGTTTATTTCATTCTTTTTATATTTTTCTTATTGGTGTTTCAAAAGAATTAATAAAAAATAATTTAAAAATAATAAAAAAAATAAAAGAACCCTTGTTAATCAAGTTTGATACTTAATCACGTCTAATTGGGTAATATTCGATCTTCGATCTAGTTGAAACATGGAATTACAGATTAGAGGTCGAATTGGAATTAAACTAGAATGTAACTTAATTAATAATTTAATATTATATACTATCATATATTATATAAATTAGTGAATTTTTTCATATAAATGAATCATCTATATATTATAGTAATAAATATGAAATATCTTACAATAAAGATTTATAAATAAAAAAAATCTATCCATTTATAATAGTTTTAAACTTATATAATAAATATCATCATATTCAAAGATTATATATTATAAAATAATTGGAACAACATCATTCCAATATCAATATAATAATTTTTTAATAAATTGCTTTCAATGTATAATAATTTATTTAAAAATCATATTATGAAAATACTTAAAATGTAATTTAAAATTATAGTAAATCTATTTAAAAATAAAATAAAAGTACTCATCATTTGCATCATAGATGATAATTTAATAAATTTAATTTTTAAATTTTTAAAAAGTAATTTAAAAACTAAAATTAAAAAAAGGTAAAATCAACCCATCCGAGTCTTCTCTGTCGGCGAGTTTTGATTGGGTTGCTTGGATTTTGATTGAGTTCGGCGAATTTCGAAATCAGAACTTGACTCAGATCTACCAACAGTTTGCTTTTCAAAATTTTTGGTCTAACTAGCAAGTCCAAGTCCAAAAATCACGATTGACGCATTAATTTGAACTTTTATCTATTTATATTTGAATAAAAGGGCAAATAATGGGGTCAAAATTAAGTGATTAAGTGAATTTTTTAAGAAAAATTCCTGAAATAAAAATAAAAAATGAATTTTTGATCTCTTAAAGTTTACTTATTTTCAGCATTAATTTCTCAATTTTGAGATTACATAGTTAAGCTCTCAATTTCATAAGTTTGTATCTGGAGTCCTCTTTTAACAAAATCATTCCATATAAACATATAAATAAGGTCTTTGAACTATTTTCATTCTTTTAATCACATCCAAAATTAAGTTTTAGCCCTAATTAGTAAAAAGATCTTCTTTTGGTATATTTTAAATAAAAATGATTATTTTAAATTAACAACAATGAATGAATTCATTCTTAGAAATTAGGTTGCAATAAAACTTAACCAAACTTACGTTTTCTCGTTTTGGAAACGTTTTGTTTCCGAAACTTTACAGAAACTTCTTGAAAACATTTCAGACGCGTTTTCATAATATAGTAAAATTGAAAACTTGTTTTCAAATCAGAAATACATTTCCTAAACGAAAAAAGGAAAATAAGGGAAAACATTTAAATCCAATTAAGAATAAAAAGACTTGTTAAATTCCTAAATAAGAAAATAATATCAAAATAAAAATTAAAAATTTTATTAAATTTCTAAATAAAAATAATTTAAAATAAATTTTACAAGCTGTCAAATTTCTAAACTATTTTGAATTAATTATTATTAAGAAATTATAGATATTTATTTTTCTTTGTTATAGAAAACTTAATTTGTTATTTTTCTTAATTTTTTATTTTTAATATTTATTGATAGCAAATTATGTTTGAAATAAATAATGTTATTAAAAATTTATATACAATATTAATATTTTAGAAATCTTCTTATATTTTTTATATTTATGTATTTGTCTTTATATTTTTAATATTTTTGTGTTTCTTCCACATTTCTATTTCTTATATTTTTGATAAATACCGTTGCGCCATTTCCATTTCTAAGTTTCACCAATTTCCATACAATATAGCTTAGAAATAACCAAAAACAAGATTATATATATTATTTTAGGTTTTAGTTATTTTCTTCAATTTTAAATTTCTATTTTTTAAAATCATCATATTAATTATCTTACTATTCCTCACTATAGATAGCATAATCATTTTATACTTTATCTTGATGGTATATTTTTAGTGAATCTTAATTCTTTTACATATAATGAGCTTTTTCTTATTGCCAAAGCGTAAAAAATAAATTCATGTTTGCACTATACTTTTATAATATTTCTCTTTTCACTTTGAACATACATATAATACTTATTATAATAATTCTTTCAAAAAAAAACTTATGATAATAATAAAAAGGTACAAAAATGATTTATTTTTTAAAAAATCTCATTTTAAATAGTAAATAATTTATGTGGTTGCCATGGCTATAGTTGTAACTTAGATCACAGTGATTCAAAAAGAAAAAAAGAAAATTGTGAGTACTATTTGGAAAGTGGAGAAAATGAGGGGAGAAGATGGAGGGGAAAAAATCAAAAGTTGGTGATGACGACGATGATGATGATATATATATATATATATATATATATATATATATATATTCCCTGCTTGGGAGATGAAAGCAAATGAAAAAAAGAGAAATTCGAGGAGAAAATGAATTTTTTGATCTTATTATTTTTAACCGCATTATTTTAAATAAAAAATAAAAAGAAATTCAGACGATCATTTCTCTCAAAAAAAAAAAAAACCCTCACATGATCATTTGAATTTAAATTAATTTTATAAAATTATCCTTATTTACTTCTTATATTAACTTTACCTTTTTTAATCTTCTCTCTCTCCAAAAAAAAAAAAAGGTAAAAAGGACTTCTAATAAATTTACAACTCTTTCTCCTTTTGTTTTCATGTTTTCCAAATAAGGGAAAGTACATACCCATCCTAAGTACTCACTCCTTCCTAAATAAACAAAGAGAAAATAAGCATTTTTTCCTTACCTTTTCTCGTCAATTCCCATAACTTCTTTTTCCAAACAAAGAATTAGAGTAGTGGTTTTTCGTTATGATAAAGAGTGAAAGATCATGCTACATGCAGTGAGAAAGAAATAGTGACAAAATTGATATGTATAGTTTAAAAAATTCTAAAAAAACTAAAAATTAAAATTATATATACAATTTTATTTTTAATTATTTATTTCAAATAAGGATTTTTTTCTTTATTGTTAATTTTAAATGATCATTTTTATTTAAATGGACTAAAAAAATAAGATTTTTTTTTTGCTAATTAGAGTTAAAACTTGATTTGAATGTGATTAGACAAATCAAAATAGTTTAAGAACCCAAGTTATATGTTTATATAGCCTTCTATTACTATTATTGATGGCTTTTTTCAAAAAAAAAAAAATTATGTGACAAAACGCTTAAAGTTGAGAGGTTTAATTACTTAATTTCAAAGTTGAGAGATTTAATACTCAAAATAGATAAAGTTCAAGAGGCCGAGAATGCAATTTTCTAAGTAAAAGGTACATATTGACTCATGGATATATAATATAATAAATAACATATCAAGAAATACGCAAACCTATAAATTAGTAGAACAATGAAAACTGTTTACAAAATCTATACAAAAATATTAAAATTAATTGTTTAAAATTTAATTTCTAATTCCAATAAACACAAAAAAAAAACATAAAAAAAAAAAAAACCTTCTACAAAGAAGGAATAAAAAATTTTCCTAGAGGAAGAATATAAATTTCTATGGAGGAAGAACATCCATGAAGAAAGACTCAATTATTTTCATAAAAGAAAATAAAATAATAAAAGACACATACATATTAATAAAAATATACCTAAAAAGTTACTGATTAGACAAATCTGAACCGGACCTATACATCTAGCTAGATCTGACATTATTTCAATAAAATATAAAAAGCAATTAAAATAAAAGAGAAGAATAAACAGATTATCACCGGTTAAAAGAAGAGCTGATAATGGCTCTAGACAAAGAAAAAAAAATGAATAATGGCTCTAGATAATGAAAAAAAACAAAAGAAAAAATAGAGAAAGAATTAGGCTCCATTTGTTTTGTTGAAAAATAGTTTTCAGAAAAATATTTTTCATAATTTTTTGTGCTTGATGCATCTAGAAAAATTGATGAATAAAAGAAAATTTATCAAAGTAAAAATTAAATCATTGTTTAAATTTTTATAAATTCATTCAAATAAAAATAAATCATATAAGTACATATTTTTATTATCATTAGTTGTTTTTAATTATTGACATCTTATTGACTGATAGTGATCATTAATGATAGATGAGACTCATAAAATTTTTATTTTTAATACATTTTGTATACTAATTAATATAAACATAAAATATTTATAGTCTATATTTTATTATAATCTTATAAATTAAAAAATAAATTTTTTATAATATATTCTAAATATTATTTTAAATATTAAAAAATAAATTATTTGATATATTATTTAAAAATATATTTTTCTCAAATAATTTATTTTTTATGAAATAAACGAAGGCTAAAATCTTAAAAAAATAATCGAGAAGATGGAAAGGGGAGATGTAAAGTTAAGAGGGTAAAACTCTGTGATGAAGAGATAAAATTAAAAGTTAATTAATTGCATAAGTAACGAGTTCAATAGAGAGACTAATGGAATTAACTCTTGGATTTGTGGAGATAAATAGGATTAAGTGAGGGCGACTAGGATTATTTTGAAGTATCCATTTATTGACAAATCAATCCAAAATGATAAGGTATGTAAAAGCAATAATTACTCTTCAATTGCCTTATCAATTTAGGGTGAGTTTAGTATTATTATTATTATTATCAATAGCTGACTTTTGAGATTTTAAAAAAACTAGAAGTTATTGTTTTAATAAATTATATATTTTTAATATAAATTATGAATAAAAAATTAATTTTGAAAAATTAATATTTGAAATTTTATTAAAAAATTATTGAATTAGATTGATAGTATAATTAAATTATTTTTATAAATAAATAAAAATATTTTTAAAATTTAAAACATATGATAAGTTAACAAATAAAATCAATTATTCACAATAACAATTCAAAAATTTTCTTGATGTATAAAAAAATCAGCATGATTTTCACCAGAAGTTTAATAATTTTTCTCCTTAATGTAATGAGAATTTTGTATGGTTTCTGATCGACTTTTGGAATTTTATACCACCCATTCAAAGCATTACCTATAATTATAAATTATGCGTTGATTTTATTTTTTGAAGTAAATATACCTTTGATAAAAGATGAAACTCATCACCTCGTAATTTTAAAAATGATTATAATATTATTAAATTAAATGTTTATTCATTTTATTTTTTTAAACCAATAATTAGTCTCTAACATCAGAAAAAGTTGTTAGCTGTTGACCATAAAATGACTAAACATGCCTAACCCTAAAAAAAAAATTATAAATTTATTTTTACTCTTAAATTAAAATATTTTAAAATTTTAAATTTTTTTGACATTCATAAAAAAATAATTTAATTCTATTTTGTGAATTTTACAAAAAAGTATATAATATAATATTATTATATAAAAATTTAAACTATATTTATAATTTATTAAATATTTATGAATATTTTATTAAAAATAAAATTATTTCAAATAATAAAAATTATACACATTAATAAAATTATTATATAAATATTTTAAAATTACAGCTGATTACGATATCTTGTAATGTAATTTGATCATAGTATTCACTATTGCATTATTAATAATATAATTTAATAATTATTAATAAAATTTTAAATATTTAAAATTAATTTTGACTCATAAAATTTATTACTAAAAAAAATTATTATGAAAGGGTTTTTACCCATAGCAGGTTTGAGGCTGTGCCTAGTTGGGTGACGTCCACTGCCTACTGCAATACCAACACAGCACAAGCACTAAATATCGAGTCAGAGTTAGAAGTTAGAACTGGACAAGAGTAAGATCACACTCTCTTTTGGAAACAGTATCTATGGACATCATGCAAGCACACCATCCATCTTCCAAAAATGCTGGTCATAATCCAGACCCCACTCAAGCAAAGCAAACTACACGCCGTCGTTTCACCGGTGAGGGACCCATCCCGTCAAACAAGCGGGTACGCATACCTCCCGTCTGCATCCCCGCTCTTTCCCACCTAAAACAAGAACTGGGTCTGCGCTCGGATGGCGACACCGTTCAGTGGCTCATCCACCAGCTCCGCCCCTACCTCGTCCCCGCTGCTAAACTACCCACCAACTCGCCTCCTGAGAATCGCCTCCCGACTCGTAACTCAGATCCTAAACCCGTCTGCATGGAGTCCCTGAGCGATAATATGCTTGTTTCTTGTCATCCTGTCGGTGCTCCGGCCACCGGGAAGACGGTTAGAGCCACTGTGGTTCAGGCCTCGACTGTGGTTTTTGATACTCCGGCAACATTAGGTACCGAGCCATAGTTTTTTTTTTCAAATTTCAAGTCTAATAATTTTTTGATATATTTATGAGCATCATACCAAATTTTCGTTGTATATAACAGATAGATGGGGGATTGAATATATATATATATATAGAGAGCTCATATGCCTTCTAACTCCTGGTTGATGTGGGATTGAATATTTTGCTTAAAAAATGCAATCTAGTTTGTTCATTTTCTGTCTTATTTATTTATTTTTATTATTTTAAGCAGAAAAAGCGGAGAGACTGATTGCTGGGGCAGCTGCATACGGGTCACATTTGGTGGTGTTTCCGGAAGCATTTGTTGGTGGGTACCCACGGTTTATGTCTTTGGATGCAGTAACAGATGATGATTTGCAAAAGTACTATTCTTCAGCTATAGATGTGCCAGGTGAGAACGAGACCCCACCCATTTCCATCAGAATAATTAGATTGAGGTTTTATCTTATGGTCAAGTTGTTTGAACTTCGCAACTCACTTGTGTTCTTGACTGTTGCAGGTCCTGAAGTTGACCGGCTAGCAAAGATTGCTGGGAAATATAAAGTCCACTTAGTAATGGGAGTTGTGGAGAGATCTGGTTTCTATCTCTTTAGTACAGTTGTGTTTTTTGATTCTTCGGGACGTCACCTTGGTCAGCATCGCAAGCTAACGTTAATGAGATCGGAGAGTTCCGTGTGGTATTCTGGAGAGAAATCGCCGCTGCCTGTCTTTGAGACTTCCATTGGGAAGGTTGGTGGCCTTGTCTGTTGGGACAACAAGTTGCCACTCCTGAGAACTGAATTGTATGCCAAAGGTATACCTCTTATCAATTCAAGCTCTCATTTCTTTCAATTAGAGGGTTTGTGTAAAATGTGGAACAAGTCCCATTCATTGTCTTGCTCTGTAGTCCCGTCTTGCGAATCCAAGAGTTGGATAATGCAATGTAGTTTTTTTATTCTTTGGACCGGAAAAAAAAAATGTAGGTGTTGAAATATATTGTGCACCTTCTGCTGATGCGAGGGATATATGGAAGGCGTCCATGATGCATATTGCCCTAGAAGGTGGCTGCTTTGTTCTTTCTGCAAACCAATTTTGCCGAAGAAAAGACTATCCACTACAACCTGGAGATTCAGATAAGAATATTTCACTAGATGAAATAACATGCGCTGGAGGTAGTGTTATTGTTTCTCCATCAGGCACTATTTTGGCAGGACCTAATTACCAAGGGCAGTGTCTTATCTCAGCTGATCTTGGTATGAGTGCATTCTCTTCTTCTTAATATTAACACTTTTTTTTTTTTTTTTGCGATGTCCTGATCATTGCTTTAATCCTAGCCCAGACCTTGTAGAGATGACTCAAGCAAAGACAGAATCTAGTAGAGTGGGAAGCAATCTCAATCCAGACCATTTTGGTTGGACTGCAAGAGGAGACAATCCAGAAGTGAGAGTAGAAGTTCCAAAACAGCTTCCTTGGTGACTTTGGCTTGGCTATGTAAAGAGTTTAGAATTAACTCTTTCTAATCGTACTAGGGGCACTGGCAAGTTTTAGTTTTGGTTGTCGTCCGCTTTGTACAGGTTTCATGTGTATAAAGTTTGGGTGGAGACTGTAAATTAAAATATGTCAAGTTTCATGTGTATAAAGTTTGAGTGAAGACTGTAAATTAAAATGTGTAAAGTAACCAAAACGTGATGTATATATGCTATTCCTGTGGAATAATTGATCATTGTCTGCAGTTGAAGCTGACCCTAGATATGCTTTTGGAGCCTGGTTGAGGAGATTGACACCGAAATAAGCGAAACGAGTGATCCACTCTTCGAAGGAAATAGTTCTCCAAGGGGATGAAGCGAAATAGTATCGTTTTCCTCTGAACCTGGCCCAGCACCTACAGCTACAGGGATTTTGGACCATCATATTCTGAATCCCAACAGCTCACATTCTCCAAACTTATACCTAAGGCCAAATCCCTCTTCCAGCCCAAATCTATCTATCGTAGGACCAACCCAAATATCTCCAGTTAACGCTGCCAAAGCCCCATATTCTCTCAAAAAAAGGATAGGTCTAGAATAGAATCTCAATCCCCAATCTCAATCGGGAAGGCAATACCAGCCATCTTCTATATTCAACCATTAAATAACCTACTATTCTTAGCATCAGACTTCTTATCTTCATGTTCCAACATCCAGTATCTAAAGGGCTTAGTTGAGCAGAAGTTTGAGAAGGAAATTAAGGAAAAATGAAAATCCGGAGCCAGACAACTTAAAAAAGAGAAGTTACATTCGATAGACTGAGCTTTTAGAGGACGAGCATTGTGACACTCATAGGAAGAAGAATAATACCCCTAATAATCCTAACCTCTCTCAGGCGAAGGTGGCAGCCACACAGTCAACAAAGTCGCCATGAGTGCATTACTCTGGAACTGTCAGCGGCTAGGGTGACCTCTGACAGTGAAGGCTCTGCAACAGTTATGTTCTAATTATTTCCCTTTTTTAGTTTTTCTCATAGAAACTAAACAGAATACTATGTTTTTGGATCGCATTTGAAGGTTTCAGTTCGGCAGACTACACTGATTCAGTGGGAAAGTCAGGGTGCATATCAAATGTAAGAAATTTATGCATGTTCAGGCGGGGTTAAAAGATGTCAATCAGGTTTACTGGATCACTTTTGCGTATGGGAACACTTCAGCTAGCGAGGTCTTATGGGGATACATAGCAAGATTGGTGGATAGTGACAATGAAGCTTGGTTACGTATTGGTGATTTTAACACAATATCCTACAGTAATGATAAGTCAAGAGGCAGAGATTTTCCGCTTAGTTAGGCACAAGATTTCTAAGACTTTTAGGATATGTTTGGTTTTATGGAGTTAGAAGTTAAAGGAGAAGCATACACTTGGTGCAATAGGCTATCTGGCAGTGGCAGAGTTTGGGAGAAGCTAGACAGAGGTAGCATTCCACCAACAGGGAAAAAATATAGATCCAAGAAAAGGTAACCAGAATTGTTCATTGCAGGACAAACTACAGAAAAACTTACTTTTCACATAGCATTTGGATCAAGCCCATTTAAATGGGTAGCTCAGACCAAGCAAACGAGGGTAAAAACAAGAAAACCACATATCGCAGCAATATATGAAATGCTTCTACCATGTTACCCTCACTTGTGCCAGAAGTTTTTGCACAGGAGAGGCTTGGCTGGGATGATCACAACTTTTTGTTTCTACAAACTCTATAAACACAAATGTTCTCAGCTAATTGCTAAACGTCAAATGCATGTTGAGCAGCGATTGCTGCTGGTTGAGTAGCTTTAAGAATTGCAATCAGAGCATTAGTTATCAAAAATATTGCTTCACCCCCTAATTCATTTCACATTAAGCCTCTACCTCGATGCCTCAGTAACTAACTGCACTGCACTCCTCACCGTTTCGATTTTCTTCCATGAAATCCCTCAGCTCTGGCCTCAGCTAGTCTTGATTTTGAGGCATTCCCTAGTGCTGTAGGAGGTCTATCTTGAACTGTGCCATTAGGACCCCGCAGAGACCTCTGCCCTACCTGCTGTGTTGGACTAGCATAACCTCTGACAGAATCCATCCTAGAACTAGACAACAAATAGTCCCTGAGACCTTTCACTGATTGATATCCATGCATTTCATCTGCATAACCTTTTCCTTGCAAATGCCTCTCAAGTTCAGAGAATCCTTCCCAGTCTATTCCATCTCCTGTAACTGAGAGCCTCTCATTTTGTGTGGTCCATTCAACTCCATCTGATATGCTTCTTTGCAGGGAAGTGTTTCTTCTAGGTACTTTGCTAGACGTAGACTTCCTTCCTTTGACTTCTTCATCAATTGCTGCCTTTCTCAAGTCACGAGGAGTTCCAGAAGGATAAATCCATTTGTAGCTTTTATTGTTGTCGTCCATATTCAATTCTATAGAATGAAGATCACTTTCAGCTGAGTCCTCCCCACATTCTGCTCCATCTTCTACTTTTCCTCCGTCCTCCCCATTTACTTCAAACTGATGGGGAACTGAGCGAGTTTTATTTAAATAAGCTGCAATCTCTTCATCATTCATATGATACGCACTGCGACCTTTTTCTTTGATTCTTTTGGTTCCTAAAAAAGCGTCAAGTTGACTCCTCAGTTTGTCCATAGCTGCATTCTTCTCCTCAAGTTGATATTTAGCTTCTGAAAGTTTCATCTGAACTCTCTCCTCACGCAGTACATCAGACAACTGCATCATCTCCCTTTCCTTCTCAACCTCAGCGCAAAGTTTTGCAGATTCTCTCTTCAGTTCTTCAACTTCAGCTTTATCATCCCCCATATCCTTGGCTAATTCATCACATACTTGCTCCATAACAACTCGTGCTCTCTTCTCATTCTCGAGTTCTTTCACTGCCTTCAACAGAGAAGACTTTGTCTCAGCTAGTTCTTTCCCTAGCTTCTTGTTCAAGCTTTCAAGCCGTCTCCTCAGCTTCTTCTCTACCTCAAGTTCCCCAGCAATGGACTCAATAGCAGCTTCAACCACTTTCTGCTCCCTGTTTTTCCATGCAGCCTTTTCTTCAGCGAAGCACTTCATTAAATAGTTTATCTCATTGTGGTCTGAACGCTGGACTTGGATGAGATGATTGACCTGTAAGCGAGCCCTCTCAAGCTCAGCATGTAGGGCTGAGATAAGAGACATGCTTGATGAAGGTTGATCTTCATTACCCCAAACTCGGTTGATAATTTTAAGCAGTTCTTTAGATGTCATCAACGCATTACTGACATCCTTCAAACGAGTCTTAGCTCCTACAGTAGATCCAGTAGGAGTTTGGGCTCGAGATCTAGTCTCAATCTGATAAAAAAAGAAAACATAATTAGACTACATTAATTAAAATTACAAGAGTCATCATGCTCATATAACACCCCTGTAAATTTCATGTCAACAGCCTTAAGTACCTCCATTAGACTGGCATTGCTAATAGAATCAAATGCTCCAACAACACGGTCTGTAAGCCTAAGCTTTTGAGAAATTGATGATGCTCTTCTATGACGACTTCCAGTTCCAGAACGATCCATCCTCTACAAAATAATAATGTCAATTATCAAACATTGAAACCAAAAGTTAAGCTAAATGAATCACCAACTTATGAACAAAACAGTAAATTAAGCCAACTCAGACATAATGGCAAAAACTTTGGTGCCTTCATACCCAAAATGAATTTTCTACAACAATTGCACTACATTAGGACACCATGAAATCACATTTTCAAAACCTGAAAAGCCCCAATCTGATAACACAATTCAAGCAAGACTTTCAAATTCCACAGAGTTAGCATTCAACACCAAATCATATACTATCACATAACCATAACTGGTATTTTAAAACATCCACCCTCAAAATAGTACAACACCCAATTCTGCTTAAGGAGCTTGAATTATTATTCTGTTATAAAATAAATGTAT
Organism: Omphalea diandra; assembly: GCA_949677035.1. Classification (NCBI taxonomy): domain Eukaryota; kingdom Viridiplantae; phylum Streptophyta; class Magnoliopsida; order Malpighiales; family Euphorbiaceae; genus Omphalea; species Omphalea diandra. The sequence goes on along the minus strand of CATIWR010511733.1, from coordinate 18,668 downwards.
GATCAGTCAAGAATTTTGACCAAAATGTGATATTTAAAATTTTCTTTCTATTTCTTCATTCGTAAGGCTTTCTCCTTCCTAACCAACCCATGATACCAAACCAAACACAACCAGCACTCATCTTATATAAAACAAACTCACACATGCCTTGAACATTTCACATATAAACAGAACATGAGAAATCAAACACAACATAATCCAGAAAAGAAAGAAACTTTAAAACCCACCTCAGAAACAGGACTATGAGATGGATCAGACAAATGGGGAGGCAAAGAACCTGAATGCACTGACCTGCTCCCCTTCTCTTTCCTTACCCTCCTCTCCTCTTTCATCTTTGGCGACGGCATTTCATTCATCTCCCACAGTGTCGCCGCCAGCTTCCTTGCCGAAACTGGCACCATCTTCCCCTTAACACCACCTCCAGTCTGCGATACAGCAGCAGCATACTTAGGGGAGTCCATGCCCCGCAATGCGGACGATGACGATGGTGTCCTAGCCGTCCCCATCAGCTTCCACGTGGGCACGGGCGTGCGTGATCCACCCCTCTTCCCTACCAAAATCGCTCTTTTAAACCTGTAATTCTGAATAATCGATGAAGACGATGAAGCTGACGATGAACACCCCCTTTTCCTTATTTTACCAGGTATCAACAACTCTTCCATGGCGGAGGTCCTGCTTTGCCTTGGCATTATTGAAGTTTCTAACGAATACCTAGTTCAGATCTCACTGATCTGATAAAGAAAAACACAAAAAGATCAAATTTGATGGCAGATTCTTCACCAACAAAGAAAACCCACACAAAAAAATGTTGCGAAAAAGAAGCAATGGCTGATTAAGAAAAACACAGAAGATCAAATTTTGATGTCAGATTCTTCACTAGCAAAGAAAACCCACAAAAAAAAAAAAAAAAGCTAAGAAAAGAAGCAATGGCTAATTAAGAAAACCATAAAAGATCAAATCATGAAACGAGATTCTTGACCAGAAAGAAAAACCCACAAAAAAATGGGAAAAAAAAATAAAGCAGAAATGGCTTACTGTTCGCATTCATGGCTCCATTTTGGATGATTATGAGGGAAAATTTTAAAATTGAATTGGGAAATGTGAAAGTGATAGGAAGAGCGAATGAATGATGATGCAAAATAGAGATTTTAGAGAGAAAGAGAAAGAGAAAGAAGAAGCTTTTAGCTTTTGGTGCTGTTCAAAAATAAAAAAAGTTTCAGGGTTTGGAGTGCTTCCTTTCTTTGTTCTACCGGTAGTTTTTAGTTTCTGCTTTGGGGGTTCTCTGATAGGTGCAGACTGCATGCTAGTACACTGGGGGTGTAAAGTGGAGGAGAAGAGAGAAATGATAGAGTGTATGTGAGCTTGGACACGTGGTGGGGTTCTGTTTAGTGTTACGTTAATCGTGTGGTTTCAGATGATATTGTCAGGGGAATTGGGTAGGTTTTGTGAGTTGGGGATGGAACCTCTTGATTCCAATTAGGGTAAGTTTTAAATAAGAAAATCCGGAGAATAATATTTAGAAAATTCAGTGAAATTGAAATTAAATTAAAAAAATGGATTTTATTGGACGATAAGAATATTTTGGAGCTAAAATCAAGTTACATATGGACAAGTTATTGCATATTTAAATTCCAAAATTGAATCAGCTTTTTTTTTTTTGGAAGAAATTCATGTTGTCTTTGAAAATTGTATATCTTTGGGAATAATATGAATTGTCACATTGTTGTAATACATATATCAATTTACGTTTGATTATTTTTCTATATATGAAATATTGTTCATATAAAATAAGTAATGCGAAATTTAAACATTCTCCCAAGTGTGGATTATTTAACCAAAGTTAAATCTCTTTTTTAAATTTTATTATAACAGTTCAGCACAATCTTTCATTTATCAAATTATAAAATTTGGTAAAATTAAGGGTCAATTACATATTCATAATCAAATATTTATATGAAATGTGAAACGTTAATAAAAAAATTAATTTAGTTATATCTGATTGTGTTTCTGTGATCACATTCACAGGCGAAGGGGCCACTAAAGACAAACTAATAGGTAACGCCTTAGCCGTTTGCTACAGACCGCCGCACTTGAAGAGACCGAGACATCGCAAGAATGAATTGACCCAAATTATTACCAAGTATCATGCCTCAACCGATCCCCGTCTTCATGTACTGCCACAACCTGGGAAATAGAGGGCTGACGAATGGGTTCAGCATGAACACGGTAGAACAATCCCAATCATAGTGATTGAGAAGTTTCTGATTTCGACCTTTCCAGATTGACCACCGCCACAAAAAAGAGCTCTTGTGGCTGGAATGACAGCATAAGTCAACACACCTCTTCAAAGGAGTTATGGGCCATCGAGCTAGGATCGCCGATTGGTGAAGACAACCATACGTGTTTGACTTTTGAGATCTGCGGAAAAAGGTCGTTAAACTGTTTCAAACCCCTTTTCACAAATTAGGTCAACTGCAACGCCTCTCTGACATAGGTTTGTTCGACAAGGAAATCATCCTTGCAAGCGCGCCATCCCATGTCTTTTACCTCGGACGGAATACACATATGCCATACTTTCTTCCAAGGATAGTATACACCGGCCTGTGCAGAGTTGACATGCGAACCCCCCACTAATAAAGAATGAGCTAGATGGTAGGCTGTTTTGACTGAAGAAAAGATGGGGGAATTAGTTGTCGGTTCCCAGCAAAGTTAATCATTAGGCATACGGAAGCTTTGTGGGATTGTTAGTATGGCTTGAGCTTCAGTAGAAGGAAACAGAGTAGTGAGCAATGGAAACATTCCAGCCATGAGATTCAGTAAGGAGGTTTGAAACAAGAGTCACCAAACACTGGCTCCATTTTTGCATATTAACATTGTGAAAAATGGTGTCAACAACTCAGTTGTCCTCCCATATGTTGATATTCCTCCCATTTCCCACCTGTCAGCCCATGCCATGAAGAACAACTTTTTTTGCTTTCATTTAGAGATGGCTTGGAGCATAGCCAATTTTTGCTTCCAAAATAGCAGTGCGTGGGTGGTACCAAGCTTTCAGGATACGATCTGCCAATAAAGAAAGATCGGTGATAAACCTCCAAAGTTGTTTTGATAGCATAGCCAGATTAAAGCATCACACGTCCGTAAAACTATGTCCTCCCATTTATTTGTACGGAGCTAAAGTGTTCCATGCTGCCCAATGAATTTTACAGTTCCATTGCTTGTGACCCCAACAAAATCTTATCGTCATTCTTTTTAGTTCTTGGCACAAATAAATTGGAAGGCAAAACAACTCAGTGTGTGCGAATAAATGACCTGAATCATCAACTTAATTAAGTAGAGGTTGATAAAGAAAGTAAAAGAGGAATTAATAATAATAAATCCAATTAATAAAGATTAAGGCACATTAATGAGAAAATCAAGTATAATGAGGATATAAAGTATGGAATATTAATAAATTATTTATTTTATTAATAGTATATTTAAAATTAATATAATAAATTAATTTAATTATAATTTCTTTCTTAGTTTCAAATTGAAACTTAAATAAGTTTGATTGAACTAAAATTTGCATTGATTCAATTTGACTTGATTATTTATGTACATCTATTAAAAATAAAAAATAATGACTAAAAATAATACTTCATATTGTTTTGTAATTTTAATTTAAAATTTAATTTTAGAAATTGTGTTCTAATTTTAAAAATTAGTTACAATTTAGCACATTAATAAAAATTTATCAAAACTAAAATAGAACATCAATATTTTGTTAATCACAAGGTCGTTAAACTCATATTTTCAACTTAAACATAATAAAAGTTTTGCAAACTTAAATCGCCAAAACAAAATACAAAACTGTAAGATTTTATATATCATAAAAAATATACTAAAATTATATTAACATGCATATAAAACTATTACTAAATAAAATAAAATATAAAATATTTTAAATCATTTGTTTTTTACACATACAAATAATATAGTTATTCGGCTTGTTTATGTGAATAAAAATTTATCTGTATATAACTAATAGGCTTATTCATAAAAAAAAAAAATTCAAATCTTTGCAAGTTTTAATCATTATATCTGATCCTATAAATTTTAGTCAATTTAGTCAAATTTACAAACTTCTTGGTAATTATGTAAAATTTTTAATTTCGGTCAAAATTGAATGACTTATCTTATGACGTATATGACATATTAGATAGGATTTTAAGTTTTTTATCATATTAACTGTTATGAGTTTTAAAATCTCATTCAATGTGTTATTCACATCAAGAGACATGTCATTCAATTTTAATCAAAATTACAAATTGGATATAATTATCAAAAGTTTGCAAATTTGACTAAATTAATCAAAATTTAAAGAATTGAATATAATGGTTCAAACGTGCAAAAATTTCAATTTTTTTTTTGACCAATAGGCCTAACTAAAATTAGGCCAAAAAAAGCAAAAAAAAAAAATTAAAATTTCATATAAAACATAATTAGATAAAATTTTAAATATGCAAATTTCTCTAAATTAATAGTTTTAAAGTGGTTTAACTTATTGAAATTGAATATCCTAGAAGTATATAAAAAAAAGTAAAGACTTATATTAGCCAAGAATCAATATTTTTAAAATCAGTCTGATGATTAAACCAACTAGTTAGTCAATTCCTAAATCAGTTTTGATTTAATAAAGTATTTTTTTAAGAATATATATAATATTTTAAAAAAATTAAAAAATATAATATGATAAATAGTGAAATATTATATTTTAAAAATTTTAAAATTTTATAAAACAATATAATTTTAGATTGAACTAATTTAATATAATTTTTTATTTTAATCGATATTTTAGTGGATGAATTTTTGACTTCTAATGAAACTGAACCACTGTTTAAGTTTTAATTTGCCCATTTGGTTTTGTAAATAATGCCAAGAATAATTAGGATCAAATACATTTGCACTACCACTAGTTTATTACCTGTCACTTTATTATTTTAAATTATTTGACATTCCAAATTATAATGCTTTTGTATCATGAAAATCATCTTTTACAATTTTTATTTTATAAGTTATTAGATTACCCGCTTAAAACAAGGATTAAACTTTAAATTTTTTTTTCTTTAAGTTTCTAAATAATTAAAATAATATAAATATCAAATATTAAAATCGGACAAAAAATTACATTTTATCAAATTTATTAACTAAAATTGAGATTTTATATCAAATTTATCAAAAGTATATGAAATTGACTAGTATAACTATTTATAACTCTAAAATACTAACAATTAATTCACATTTTTAACAACCATTGTTAGTCATAAAAGAAAATTCTACCTTTTAATACTATGTGTGTGTGTGTGTGTATATATATATATATATATTCTAACTCTTCATTTCATTGTTTTGCATTCTCTTTATTTTTTTTATTTAATTTTTAGTCCATCATTATTTGTCTAACTGATTTATCTCATTTAACCTTTTCATTTCAGAAATAATTAAAATAAATAAAATGAATTATTTTTCCTTTTAAGTCATTTTTTTTATTATAAGATAGACTTTCCATTCAAATTTCTTAATTTATTTAGAAATCAACATAGGCAAATTTTTTTATTAAAAATTCTTAATTGAACATTTTCAAGCAACAAAACATGGCATAGAATCGCTAATTTTAGCAATTCAAACTGCAACAATTTTTTGATAGATACACATTTTACATCATTAGCCTATAATTATAAATAATTTCTGAAATTAAATCATAAATAATAAAATTGAAAGTTTTGATTAAAATTGCAAAACTAAACAAAATTTTATATTTTTTTTTTCATCATTACACCAAATATTTATTTACACCTCATGCAGAATTTCATTCTTTTCATGTAACTTCTATTTTTCTACAAACTCTCTAACATTTGATTTTAAACTAGTCATGAAATTGTGTGGTATAATTATAATAATAAATTTTAAATAAATATAAAATATATTTTTATTAAGAATTAGTTAATTAATTAAATGATTAAGTTTAATATATAAATAATAACTAAAATTTATAGTAAATAAAATAATAAATTAAATTTCTCAAAACTTATAATTATATACAGAGTTCATTGCAATCAAAAATTAATTATCATATATTTTCAATCTTATGTGGTATAATTTTTTAAAAAATTTTTATTAAACTTGAACGAAATAATTTCTGATAATCTATCAAATAAATAATATTAAGTATTTTATAATATCATTTATATTTTTAATCTTATGTGGTACAATTTTTTAAAAAAAATTGTTAAACTTGAATGAAATAATTTCTAATAATCTATCAAATAAATAATATTAAGTATTTTATTATAAAAAATAAAATTCATAGATAACTGCAAGTTATCTATAAGTGTAATATCATACTTTCAATCTTGTGTGCACAATTATAAGAGAAAATTTAAATTTGAATAAAATAATTTCTAACGATTTATTATACTACTTTTTGCTCTTATATACTTGAAATTTTGACTTTCGATTTAGAATTTTACTTTTTAGGCTTTTTTAATTTCTTGTATAGAAGTAGTTTAAAATTTGTGCCTTTTAGGTTTTTATAATTTTCTGTTCAAAATATTTTTTTTTATATGATCTTAACTTTTTGTTTAGAATTATTTATATATTTTTATTTACATATTTTTATTATAATTATATTAATTAATTAAATGATTAAGAATAATATATAAAAGAATAATTAAAATATCAAGTAAATAAAATAATAAATTAAATTTCTCAAAATTGATAATTATATACAAAGTTAGTTATAATAAAAAATTAATTATGATTTATATTTTTAATCTTATGTGATGCCGTTTTTTAAAAAACTTTATTGAACTTGAACGAAGTAATTATTAATAATCAATTAAATAAATAATATTAAGTATTTCGTAATCTATTACACTACCGTTTGCCCTTATATATTTAAAATCTTAGTTTCCTAAAATTTTTACTTTTTAGGTTTTTCTAATTTCTTATTTAGAAGTAGCTTAAAATTTTTATTTTTTAGGTTTTTCTAATTTTTTGTTTAAAATATTTTTTTTGCATGATCTTGACTTTATGTTTAAAATTTTTATTCTTTAGATTTTTTATTTTTTAATTTAAAAATTTTTTATTGTGACAATTGAGTTTTTAATTTTCCATTTATAAATATTTTTTATATGATAAGTTTATATAACGCAATATAAAATAATGACATATGACTATATTATATACAATGTTTTCAAATTAATTTTGAGACTAAAATTAATAATATATACTAGTGACAAAATCACATGTTGTGCAGTACAATTGTAATAATAAATTTTAAAATAAATTTATTACTTATTTTTATTAAATAGGTAATTTAATAACTAATTATTATTTTATATAAAATATTATCAAGTAAATAAAAATAATAAAATAAAATTTTCAAAATTTATAATTATGGATGAAGATAATTATAATAAAGGAAGTAATTCATACCTTCAATCTATTGATTTTATGTAATACAATTTTAAATAAAATAATATTAAGTATTTTATAATAAAAAATAAAATTAATATATAGTTTATATAATTATAAATTATATATACATATGTGAGATAATTGTAGCAAATGATTGTGTATTGATTCTTATCTTCAGTTTTGTGTGACATAATTTTAAAATAAAATTTATTAAATTTAAAAAAAATATTTTCTAACAATTTATTAGACTATCGCTACTCCTTATATATTTAGAATTTCAAATAATTAATTGAATTAATTTAAATTTTAGTTTCCTATTTAGATTTTTTATATTTTTTTAGGTTTTCTAGTTTTATATTTAAAAGTTATTCAGAATTTTTACTTTAAAAATTTTTAAAATTTTTGTTTAAGAAATTTTTCTATAATGTTAATTAACTTCATTTCAAGAATTTTTATTGTTTAGATTTTTTTAATCTCTAGAACGTGTTTTCTATATGAGAATTAATTTTTTAATTTTATATTTAAATTTTTTAATATGACAAATTTTTGTCGTATAGTGTAAAATAATGACATATAGTTATATTATAAATAATTGTTTAACAATGCAATTAATGGTTTAAAACTAATTCTGATCTTAATTAAATTCATGTTTAGAATTTTAACTTTTTAGAATTTTTTTAATTTTCTATTCAGAATGTGTTTTTTATATGACAATTAATTTTTTAATTTTCTATTTAAATTTTTAATATGATAGTTTTTTTGTAATATAATGTAAAATAATGATACATTTATATAGTATAAATAATTATTTAACAAATTAGAAACAATTGTTTAAAGCTAATTTTGTGATCAAAACTAATATATATATATATATATATATATTGATTTGTTTCTATATTCATTTTAGGGAAAATATATGGGGAACTCTGTCTCCATATATTGATTTGTTTTAACCTAATCAGTGAAGGGAACAGCATGTAGCCAAATAGTTAGTTTTCTGTGGGCTTATCTGTTTTTTTCTTAAAGAAGTAAGAAAACAGATTTACATGGAATGTAGCCAACACCATAATCATTGCATATCCTGCTGGATCAACATTATATTTCTGGGCTGTGCTGTCGGTCTACTGATTGTGGTGTAGGATAATGCAATCAATGATTAGGTTAAGTAGATACAGACAAAGATTGAACAGAGGGCCATTTGCAGGAAACAGAAATGGACGAGAAACCAAAGATTCCCACTTTCACCATCCAAACTAAGTACCAGTCTTGGGTTACGTTTGAGCAAAGTCCATTGCAGATGTGATTTGTTTTATTTTATATATATATATATATATATTTAACACGTACATTATACATAATAAGTTATTATCTTATTTTTTATTTTAAAATTCTATATAATTAAAGATTGAAATTTGCTCATAATTATGGCATTTATTAAGAATATACATATACATGCACATACAAAAATTTTAATAATAGAACAATCTAAATATTAAATAATTATTTTCTTTATCTTTTTAGTTATCTAATATTAATTTTCGATATATTATTTTAAGATACACTTTAATTTTTCTAGCAATATTACTTTTCTTGCAATATTTTTTTCTAATTTTAATAAAGTTTATTAATATTTTTTGTCAATATTATAATTTTATATATTTTTTAATCAATTAAACATTTAAAATCTTTATTTTTTTATTGTCCTACTCATATATCATGCAATTATACTCACAATATTTATTATAATTAATATTATAATTAGCAGATACACTACATCTGCATAAGATACTATACAAAATAAATTAATCTATATAATTTTTTACATAAATTTTAAATATAATTATACAAAATTATACAAAATCAAATTAAATTTAATATATGTGGGAGTAACACTCTTAAAAATAAAAGCTTTTGATGAGTTAGCATTTTTCTTATTTTAGAAATTTTCCAATTTTATTAAAATTTTTGTTTTTAATATAAAAATTGTAATGATTTTTACAATAAAAATCTAAAACTACAAAATAAATTCCAACTGCTCAAACATGCATAAATTTTTCTTAATTCATTGAAAATATTTAGAAATTTTTAGAGTTATTAAATATTTTTTTCATTGTCTATTTTCTTTTTATAATCTCTTCTTCTTCTTCTTCTTCTTCTGATGTACATAAATAATGACTTTAAAAATTAAATTTTAATTTTAGAAAATTCAACATTAATAAAAAAATTCTTAAATGCACAATTTAAATTTTCTATCCAATATGATGTGGAAAGAGAATATCAAGAAGATAGTAACATTAAGTAATTAATGAAATTTAAAAGATATAACCATACAATTATATTTGCAAGTTCAAACTGTAATTATTATTGATATCTAAAAGATAATGTGTAAGATTATAATCATATTAATTTCATAAAAATACATTTTAATTAATTATTCATATTATATCCTTTGATTGCAAGGTTATTTTTAACTATAATCCTGGACAAATAAAAAGCAATAGGCTAATTATAGTTTGAGAATGTTTTATCCACTTGGATAGTAACAGCCAGTCATCTCGATTTTTTGCCTTGTATTCATATAAAAATATATTTAAGTTGCTCCTATTATGATAATATTGGATACCTATCTTTATTTTTATAAGTACAAATTTTTATGAGATAGAACTCTATTTTTATCTCTATATTTATAACCATTGACACTTATAAAAAAGTATTACAATGAATGAAATAACATATACAAAAATTATTTTCTCTTCTATTTTCTATGTACTCTTCTCTATTTCTCTTTATTTATAACACGTTATCAGCACAAATTAGTTCTACTTTAGGCTACCAACAATATAAAAATTAGAGCTTCCTAAGAGATTAGTATGCTTTTTTTTAATATTTCGTTCAAATTTGATTTGTTAATAGTTTTTATTACTATGATACATGAAGATATTATTTGATGTTAATATAGTTTTTGAAGAACTTGTATTTTTCTAGTATTATATATAGTTCTTGAAGAACTAATTAAATAAATTATAAAATTCTTGAAGAATTGGTATCTTAAGCAAGTGTGCTAAATTTTGAAAAAATTAGTATCCCAATTTATTAAAGAATTAATATCCTACATTCTTGAAGAACTAATTATATTATCTATTAGTCTTTAAAAGATTGATTTAATTATGATACTTTTTTAACATATTACTTATATTTGTACAGACAATGTCAAATTTAACGAAACTCAAATTTGTGGCTCTCGACATCATACGCAAGAATTAGTTGTCATGGATACTAGATGTCAAAATATATCTAGATGTTATGGTCTTGGAAACACAATCAAAGATGGAAATCAATAATCTCTATAAAATCACGCCAAGGCGATGATTTTCTTTATCATCATCTTTATGAAAGACTTAAACTTCCATTAGTTCTTCGGAAGAATTTGAAAGAAAGATACGACCATCATAAATCTATAATCTTTCTAAAGGCTCGTTATGAATGAATGCATTTATGATTATAAGATTTTAAAATTGTGAGTGATTATAATTCTATAATTTTCAAAATTAGTTCTAAATTGAGATTATATGAAGAAAATATTACTGACCATGATATGTAAGAGAAGACATATACTGCTTTTCATGCCTTGATATCGAGAAAAAGGTTTTAAGAAATGTTATAAATTAATTTCATGTTTTCTTGTTACAAAGCAAAACAATGAGCTCTTATTAGAAAATCATAAAACTCGTCCAACTAGTTCTACTCCATTCCTTGAAGTGAATGAAACAACATATAATAATGTTGGGAAATGATGAAGAAGAGGACGAAGAAATAATCATAATCAAGGATGTGTTGACATTATGGCCAAAATCATAATAATAGCAATTATGATGCTCACAGAAATAATAATGCCTCTATCCACTGGAAATGGAAGAATCATGAAGAGAAAGAGAACAATGGATCAAAACAACATCCAAAAAATCAATGTTATCAATGTGGCATGAAAGGAGATTAGTTTCATATCTATCGTTCATTGAAGTATCGTACCGATCTATATCAAGAGTCTTTGAAGATGTCTTTAGTGATGATTCTATTAATGTTACACATTTAGATGTTTTGGATTCCTTTGAGAATGATGAAGAAAAATATATCATTAATTAGTGATGACAATATAAATGATTAATGATTATATAAGTTTCTTTAGTCGTTCAGTTTGTTTTATTTTTTAAATCTAAATATTTAGTTTGAAATTTGAATAACTCATTGATTTCAAATAATTTGTATCTAATTTTTATCTATGATTTATTAGTTCAACTTTGATATAGAATCTATATTTTTATGCTTCTTACACATGTATTTTATTTGTATGAAAATATTATGGATCATACTTTGTCGTTAGCAGGATTTAAAATAAAGAATGCATACTTGCATCTTGCAGATAATGCAACCACACATTATATTAAAAGATAAGAAAAATTTTTCTCATTTAACACTGGGAGAAACTAATATTAGTACAATATCTGGTGGCAAAAGAATTATTGAAGACTATAGAAGAGCAAATATATTGCTACTTGAAGGAGCAAATTTTTTTTTATTAAAAATGCATTATTCTCTCTTAAATCTTAGAAATATTTTGAGTTTTAAAGATATTCGCTCAAATAGATATCATGTTGAGATAGCAAATGTAGGAAATATAGAATACCTTTGTATTACAACCTTGGATAAAAAGACATGTATTGAAGAAATTACCTGCTTTCTATATGCATATAATTGAAACAAATATGGTAATAAATCAGAAGTTTACATACCCAAATACTTTTCTTATTTGACATGATCAACTAGGCCATCATGGATCAATAATGATGCAAAAAATTATTGAGAGCTCATACGGGCATTCATTGAAGAACTAGAAAATTCTTCAATCTAATGAATTTTTATATTTAGTCTGCTCTTAAGGAAAGTTAATTATTATGTCATCACTAAGCAAAATTCAAAATGAATCACCTACATTTCTAGAACATATACAAAGTGATATTTATTGATAAATTCATCCACCATGTGGACTATTTAAATATTTTATGATGTCAATAAATGCATCAATAAGATGGTTATATGTATGGTTGTTATCAACTAGAAATATGACATTTGCAAGATTACTTACCTAAATAATTTGATTAAGAGCATAATTTTCATATTATGCCATTAAAATAATTTGCCTTGATAATATTGGTGAATTTACATCTCATGTCTTTAATGATTATTCCATGTCAATTGAAATAACTATAAAGCAATTTGTTGCTCATATTCATACTCAAAATGGTCTACTAGGATCTTTTATTAAACGTCTTTAATTAGTAGTTAAACCATTACTTATGAAAACAATTTTCTCTATCCCTATTTAGGGATATGCAATTTTACATGCAACAACTCTTATATATATTACGCCAGCTAGTTATCATAAATTTTCACCTTTATAGTTGATTTCTAGCTATAAGCCAAATATTTCTCATTTGAGAATTTTTGGGTGTGATGTTTATGTCCATATTACCCCCTAAGAATGCACAAAAAGGGACCTCATAGGAGATTGGGATTATTTATTAGATATGAATCCATTTCTATAATTAAATATCTTGAATCATTAATGAGAGAAGTTTTTACTGTAAGATTTAATGATTGTCATTTTAATGAGACTATATTTCCTAAATTAGGGGAGGAAACATGGAATAAGGAAATAAATTATATGAAATAAGCTATCATTAAATCACCTTGATCCTTATATAATGTGAGTTAGAAATTCAAAAGATCATTCATTTACAAAGTATAACAAACCAATTGCCAAATGCATTTTGTGATCTAATAAGAGTTATTAAATCTCACATACCAGCTAAAAATTCTCTAAATAGAATTGATGTTCTAGCAAGACAACATCTTAATACTATAGCAAATGAGTCCTTGCACGCTAGAAGTGTGATAGGCTACTTGGTTTCAAAGAATCTAAGAAAGAAAAGAGAACAAAATAAATAAAGTGATAATTTCAAAACTGTTGATATTCCTGAAAAGTTTATAACAAAAATAGTTGACATTAATGAGCAAATAACTCCAAAAGAAGTTCATGTACTTGAATGATGATAAAAAAAAAATCTCAATAAATTATGTCACTTCAAGAAAGAGATAAGACCTAAATAAAACTATTATCGATGGTATATTTGCATACACAGTAGTGCTTGATATTAAAAAAGAAAGTGAGGACATTGAATCTAAGTTTTCAATAAATCTCAACAGAAAGATGATTGGCCGAAATAGAAAGATGTAATCCAAACAGAATTAAATTCACTTAGAAAAAGTCAAGTTGTTGGGCCCATTATTCAAACACCTGAAAGTATGAAGCTAGTATGCCTTAAATGGATATTTGAGCATAAATATAATGAGAAAACTGAAACTGTGAGATACAAAGCATAACTTATATCACAAGGTCTCTCATGAGGGCCTACCATTGATTATAAAGCCTGACATGTAGTTTTGTCATACTTTGTCATTAGTAGGATTTAAAATAAAGGATGTAGAGTTATGCCTTGTAGATAGTGAAACCATGCACACCATATTGAAAAATAAAAAATAATTTTCCCATTTAACAATGGAAGAAACTTATGTTAGTACAATATCTAGTAGTAAAAGAATAATTGAAGACTCTAAAAGAGTAATTATATTACTACTTGGAGGGACACACTTCTTTATTAAAAATTCATTATTCTCTCCTAAATCTTGCAGAAATTTTTTGAGTTTTAAAGATATTCACCAAAATAGACATCATGTTAAGACAACAAATATGGAAAATATAGAGTACCTTTATATTATAACCTTGGATAAAAAAATGTAGATTAGAGAAATTATCTGCTTTCTCTTCGGACTTATATTACACATATATACGTATAATTGAAATAAATATGGTAGTAAATCAGAAGTTCACATATCTAAATACTTATCTTATTAGACATGATCGATTGGGTCATCATGGATTAACAATGATGCGAAAAATTATTGAGAGCTTATATTGTCATTAGTTGAAAAACTAGAAGTCCTTTAATCTAACGAATTTTCAAGGTTAGATTGCTTTCAAGGAAAGTTCATTATTAGGTCATCACTAAGCAAAATTCAAAATGAATTACCTAAATTTCTAATATGTATACAAGGTGATAATTGTTGACCAATTCATTCACCATGTTGACCATTTAAATATTTTATAGTGTTGATAGATGCATCAATAAGATGGTCTATGTTATTATCAACTTAAAATATGACATTTGCAAGATTACTTGCTCAAATAATTCTCTTAAGAGCACAATTTTCATATTATGTCATTAAAACCCTTCTTGATAATGTTGGTGAATTTATATCTAAAGCCTTTTATGATTATTGCATGTCAATTGGAATAACAATATAACAATTTATTGCTCATGTTCATACTCAAAATGGTTTAGCAAAATCTTTTATTAAACATCTTTAATTAGTAGTTAGACCATTACTTATGAAAATAATTTTCCTTATCTACGTTTGGGACATATAATTTTACATGCAACAACTCTTATACACATTAATTATTTCACATTTATAGTTGATTTCTGGCTAGGAGCCAAATATTTCTCATTTAAGAATTTTTGGATATGTTGTTTATGTCCTATTGCCCCCCAACATCGCACAAAAATGGACCTCAAAGGAGATTAAGATTATAAATTAGATATGAATTCTCTTTTATAATTAAATATTTTGAACAATTAACGAGGGATACTTTTACTACAAGATTCAATAATTGTCATTTTGATGATGCTATCTTTCCTAAATTGGGGAGAAAACATGCAATTAGAGAAATAAATTATATGGAATGAGCTATTATTAAATCACCTTTATCCTTATACAAAACAATGCGAATTATAAATTCAAAGGATCATTCATTTGCAAAGTATAGCAAACCAATTATCATATGTATTTTGTGATCCAAAAAGAGTTATTAAATCTCATACACTAGTTGAAAATGCTCTAATTAGAATTGATGTCCCAGTAGGATAACATGTTAATACTATAATAAATGAGCCCATGCACTCCAAAAACATGGTAGGCTATTCGGTTTTAAGGATAAGAATCCAAGAAAAAAAAAAAGAACAAAATAAACAAATTGCCAATTTCAAAACTGTTGATACTCTTAAAGAGTTTATAATAGAAATAGTTAATATCATAAGTGAAATTGTGAGATACAACGCACAACCTTGACATTGACTATGAGGAGACTTATTTCCCAATTTTAGATGCAAGTTTATATTAAATTTTGAAAACCAACCGGCTTAGGAGTCATTCCAATGATGTCATTCTAAAGAGCAACTCCTAAGGAGTGTTAAAGAACTTTGGTTGCTAGGACACAAACTTGGGTAAAATCGTTATATTAGGGGTAAGTAAACATCAACTATAGATGAGGTTAATGGTTAGATTAATCGTTAGAATCAAATGGGTGACTAAGAAATCATAATGGTTTACACAAGTTTTGTAATATATGTATAGGTTTGTAGGATCGAACGTAATCAAGTGTGACCTAGTTGATCAAATATCACTATACCTCAATTTTAAGTATGTTTCACATTAGTCTAATTGTTATATAATAATATAGTTATCAACTCAAGAAATAATTGGTAAGATTGATTATATTAAGTATGGAATCTATTTAGGCATATAATCGAATTAGGGTAAACAATGCACTATATTTATTACAACCATGATTACCACTCATGATCAATGTTATAAATATGTATAGGATGTTTTCAACCCACTCTTGAGATTAATCAATAGACCTGATTTCCTATCCCTCATACCCATGCTGCTCAACGTTGGAATCACCCCATGCAAGTATCGCCAACTTCATGTATATAGCTACTAATAGGCAGTGTTACTGTTAATCCTCTAACTATTAGTATTTGATCAATTAATAAAAGAATTGTTTAGAATTGCTTTCACATATAATTTGAATTATATTGTGTGGCACTATAAAATAAAGCTATTAATAATTCTGATGAGTTAAGTAAGGAAAGCTAGTTTAAAACAAAGCAAAAGAGAAAAAATAGTAAATAACTTATATTTTTTAAACATTTTATGAGTGAAATATAAAATTATAAAGAATAATTTCAAGTATGATATTATTACAATTTATATTTTATTAAACTTGAAATAACAACTTCTTGATCTTAGATGTAGCTAGAAAACAATATATATATATATATATATATATGGGAAAGGAAAAAAAATTGTATGAGATTCTTAAAGTTAATTTTAGCACTTAATTGCAATAATAAACTAATTATATATAGTCTTTGAAGTAGCTATCCCAAGAATTTGAAAATAAAGGCAAAATAGCCCAAAAGAACCTTTAAAGTTCAAATTGCCATGGCCTCAACACTTTGGTGCGTGGCCAATGCCGTGGCCCATCACTGGTATATTAGAATACATTGAGAAAAGTAGTGTAAACATGTAAAACTTCGAAACAATAAAAAATATATATTTTAATCTATTAAAATTAATTAAATTATTTGAAGATAACTTAGAGGCTTTACATTTTTTAAAAAATGTGGTCCAATATCGCTTGGTGTGAAAAAAACCGAATCTATATAGCTGACCCCAAATAACTTAAGACTAAAACTTAGTTGAGTTGAGTTATTAAAATTAATTGAATTAAATAAAATTTAAATTAATATTGATTAATTGTAAATGAAAATAATCACAATTAATTAAATTATTTTAAATTTTATTAATTTAAACCCAAGATTTTCGAATTTGATTTGGTCAACAAGTCAGATAAAAAAAATATGAGAATCAAATTTTTACTAGTTCAATCAATCTCTAAACCTGAAACAGAAAAATCCAATCAAAATCAATCCAATCGATCTAAATCAAGTTGACTCAGTTTTTTTAAATTTTCTTTAGGTTAATTTTTAAAACTTTAAAAATTATAATTTTAAAATATCATCAATAATAAATATAATGATTTATTTTATTTTATTTTTTAAATAAATTATTGTAATTTTATAATGATTATAATTTTTGAATTTTTAAAGGTAATAAATTTTCTAGAAAATTTATCATAGTGCAACTTTTAAAGTTTTTAAAATAAAAAATTAAAAGTAATGTATCAAAAATTATTATTTTGATATTAATTTGATGTTATTTCAATTGCTTCATAATATCATAAAATAATATTTATTATTTTTAAAATAATTAAAATATTTATTTAATAGTTTGCAATTATTATATATCAATAAAATTTTTATTTATAAATTTTTTACAAAATATTTTATATTTATTACTAAATTCATTTATGTCTGTAATATATATATATATATATATATATATATATATATATATATATATATATATATATTTCTAATATAATACATAATATTAAATTATTAATTAAATTACATTCTAAATGCATTCCTATTCAACCTTTCACTTGTGAACTACCTCAACAGCTCAAATACCAAACTGAATTTTAAAACTTTGTTTAAACCTCAATGGCCAATAAAAGATTATCATTTGTCCTAAAAATGTGTTAAAATAATCGCATACCTAGTAAACCAATTACATCACTTTTTTAATGAAAGTTGAGGTGTTTGCTTGCTAGATTTTTAAGAAATGGTAATTTAGAAATAATGAATTCTAGTGTTTAATTTAAATGAAAATGTTATATTTTTGAAAAAGGTACATTTCTAAACTTGTGCATCCCACTTTTACTTTCTTATCTCAAGAGATGAAAGTGAACAAGTCACTTTTTTGTAATTATTATTACAAATATAACTTTTTATATATTTTTTTTATTTATGAAATGAAGACTTATACATTTATGGAACACTACTCTAATCAAACCCAAAAATATAATTCATTTTGATTTTAATTAAAATGATTATTAAATTAGAAAAACTCCAGTCTCTTATTAGTTTTTTAAATATTTGGATAATTTGTATATTTTTGTAAATTTTTATTATCATAGAATTAATATTTTAAATCATTAATACGTTATAATTACTAAAAATTTTTAAGAAAAAATAATTATTATTTAGTACTATTGAATAATATTTATATTTCATATTGAATTAATCATCATGGTAAATTTATAATTTTTTATTACTTTTGATTAATACTTATATTTCATATTATATTAATTACTATGATAACTTTCAATGCACAACTCT
>CATIWR010511607.1:0-10401 GCA_949677035.1 Omphalea diandra | reverse complement strand
TTTAGTGAAATTTAGCTTAGGAAGGCCTTCCACTAACTTTCCTTTAGATAGGCTTTGAAGAAGATCCATGCTTGCATGTCCAAGCCTTTTATGCCATGACCAAGCTTTATTACTTAAAGACATAAGACACTTAAAAGATTCGTTAGCCAAATTGTCTAAGTCAATTGAGTAGGTATTGTCTTTCGTTTCACCCTTGAAAATAATCTCATCATCCACTAAAGTGGTGACTCGGTATTCTCTAGGATCAAAGGTGATTTTATTACCTTTATTAAACAATTGACTTACACTCAACAAATTATATTGTAAGCCACTAACTAATAAAACTTTGTCAATTAATGAACAACCATTTTTACTAATAGTTCCAATGCCAATTACCTTACCCTTGACACTGTTACCAAATGTGACATCTCCATCTTCTTTTTCCTTCAATGCCGTAAATAGCTTTCTATTTCCAGTCATATGCTTAGAATGTCCACTATCCACATGTCAATTACTTGATTTGGTAGCTACCACACTCCCCTACACAATAAAAGTGAGTCACTTTTTCTTATGTATGCAAGCATACTTGGGTTCTAAGAGGTCAGGAGTTGAAGGGTCCTCTACTTTGAGGTGAGCATTCTTAATAAAATAATGAATGTTAATATGCCTAAATTTCATGTGATAATGGCATTGGAGTTTAGACTTGAGAGTCTTTCTCCTATACACAAATTTGGTATGAGTAGAAGGCCTTCTCATACCTTAATTATGTGAATACATGCATGTGCATGTTTGATGAGAAGTAGTAGGGAATTATTTATGAAAGTGAGCATGCTTTTTATACATGTAGGCATGGTTAGCTCTTTAAGTCTTAGCTTTTGAGCTTGGGGGAGCCTTCCCTTTGCCCTTAGGCTTAGGAGGCTTAATGCTAGGAGCACTATTTTTCCCAATTACCTCAACACTTGAGGTTTGAGGTTCTGATGATATAACAAATGTAGTTTGAGATGATGAGGAGGCTCAATTGAAGCCTAGATCATATATAATTAATAGTGGCCTTTGTGACACAATCAATGTATCCAAGGCTTCCTTTCCTTTATGGAACTTAGAGATTGAGCTTCTAAGCTCAATGAATTCTCCCTTTAGAGAGTCATTCTCCTTTCTTAATGAAGCTAATGAAGAGGATGATGTAGAAAGATTTTTCACAGATTTTTTGAGCTCATCATTTGATGCTATCAAATTGCTTACAAGATCATTGAGGGATTTATAATCATCCTCTAATTTTGACACTTTTTCTTGTCAGACTTCATTTGTGACTTGTATTTGTCACATCTCATAGTTAGAGCCTCTAGAAGCTCTTCAATTATCTCATCAAATTCATTAAAATCAGAATGAGAGTGGGAAGAAGTATTTATCTCATTTGTAGAATCTTCTTGTGCCATGAAACACATGTTAAGAACTTCTCCTTCTTTTTCATCTTCACTTGAGCTGTCATCCCAAGTGGTTGAAAAGCTCTTCTTATTCTCTTTGTCCCATCTCTTCTTCTTCTTTAATTTAGGTTAATCATATTTGATGTGGCCTTGCTTGCCACATCCATGGTAAGTGACTTTATCTCTCTCTTGGATTAGGAGTTGTTTTCTTAAAGCTTCTTCTTTCTTTTCTTCTTCTAATTAACTATTTTGTCCTTTTTGAGAGCATTGCTAGCTCGTCTTCTTCTTTGTCACTTTCTTCATCACTAGAGGTAGTTTCTACCTCCTTCTCCTTTGTTAAGGATTTGCATGCTAAGGTTCTTCTTTCTTTTTCTGGTTTATCTCCTTGGGCCATTAGTTTCTTCATTTGCTCATTTTTTGTAAGGCCAACTCATGAGTTAAGAGTTTGCCTATCAACACATCCGTTGGAACCTTCCCAATCTCTGGATTGGACTCTTGGATGTTGCAGACTCTTACACCAAACTTATCTAAAGGAAGAGTTTTAAGGATTTTTATGTTTATCTTATAGTTGGTGAGAGCCCTTCTAAATTTCTTCAAGTTAGTGATGATGAATAGGAGTTTATTCATCATTTCAATGATGCTTTCATGGTCCTTCATCATGAAGAGCTCCTATTTCGTCATGTACATCTCCAAACGACTTGATTTAACCAGAGTTGTGCCCTCACGGTAGTTCTCAAGAGTCTTCCAAATGGCATAAGCTGTTTGATAATGTTGCACTCTTCCAATCTCTTCCCTAGAGAGAGAGAGAGCTTATAAGAATGGTCATTGCTCTCTTGTTTTTACCATTGGATCTCCTATGGGCTTCAACCAAATCTTCCTTTAGAATAAGTTCTTTAATTCCATCCACTACTTTAGTGGGTGGCTTCCATTCTTTGACAACTACATCGCAAAGGTCCACCATATTTGTATCAAGTTAAATTTCCATCCTATACTTCCAATGAATATAGTTGGATCCATCAAAGTGGGGCTTGAGGTGTGAGTGGATTCCCTCTTGTGCCATGAACTTTGCTCATCCAATTAAGGCTTGTATGTGAGACTTGGCTTTGATACCACTTGTTGGCCCTAGGAACTAAGAAGGAGGCTTGAATTGGTGTATAAAAAAAAATTAAAGTAAGGGATAAGGAAGAGTATAAAATGAAACACACGATTTATAGTGGTTCGGGTATAATCAACCCTACATCCATTCCCCAATTCTCTGCAATTAGGTGTTCCACTAACTCAGAATGGTGTTTCTAAGCTCACACCTAACTTTTACACTTTGTGTTTTCAAGGCTAACATAACAATCTTTACACTTTGTGTTTTTAAGACTCACACAATAAATAACCTCTCTTGTAAGTGTTTTCTAAGGATCACATTAAAACCTCTCTTAAGTGTTTTCACAGTTTCACACTATAACCTTTCTTACAATTGGTGTTTAATGCTCACACCCAACACTTACAATCTCATAAAGAAGAGAAGAAATTGAGTAGGAAAATATTGAGAGCTTTAACACGAGTAATGAATTCTTTAACTGTCTAATTATCACTGTTTGGTGGAGTATTCATACCCCATACCTACCAAAGAGATGTTAGACTTTAAAGCTCAACAAATCTCCAAGACATATTAGGCAGATTCTGCATTAATTGCATATCAGGCAAGAGTCGCGGTTGCAAAATCCAAATTTTCATATGGTAGCCAAAAATTATGGCAGAAAAACCCGTTTATGTCTAACGACTAGTCTACATGGTAGTTTCTCATTGGTCCATTAGGAAAATATAGTCGTTGAATTATAACTGCCCATAAAAATCGTGGTCAAGATTCTTCTTTGTATAGGGTGCGACTAAGAACGCAAATTCTTCTATTTGAAAGACAATCTTCTTCTTTTTTAATCCTGGATGCTACTTAAAATGTTACTCTTGCAATTTTGTTCTCCAACAGATACATGAGACACTTGGCATGCTGTGATTGTAGGCTTGTTTCCCTCTTTAATCACTTTGAAAGTCGCGGTTGCGACTGAGGCATGACACAGACTGCGAATTTGTCTGTGACTTTGACATTCCCATCTTTGGATGAATCGCGACACCGCTGATGCCCATGAATCCCTCTAGCCGAGTTTCACCCTTTTTTTGAACTAGGTCGCGGTCGTGAATTACAGACTACTGACCGCAAATTTGGGTGAACTTTGTCTTCTTGAAGATTATGAACTCCATCCAACTTCCACTTGAAAATCTATCTTAAATCTGTAAAACAACACTTAATTGAAATATTATGATTGATCAATCTCCTTTGTCAAGATCAAAAGAGGTTCAAGACTTAGGATTAACTATCCTAGTCCAACATAATTTAATATTATTAATATAAAATTATATTAATATTAATATTATAATTAAATGGCGACGAAATTATCTGTTGCTAAAATTTTTCACCACTAAGATTAGCGAAATTCTTTTGCTAGCTTAGTGATTGATTGCTTCCCTTGCTAAACTAGCAATAAAATTTTCCATCGCTAATCACTATTTTCATCGCTAGGCTTGGCAATTAAATTTTTCATTGCTAAGCCTCTCTTTTATTTTATTAAAATATCTATATATATTATTTTTATTAATTTAATATTAAATTAATATATATTATCTTCATATATATATATATATATATATATATATATATAATATTAATTTGCTATATATTATCTTCATATATATATATAATATTAAATTTAATATTCTCTTTTAAAATTATTTTTTATCATTTTATTGATATTATGCTTATATATTTCATATATTATATTATTATCTAATATCATTAATATATTTTAATATTATTACTTTATTATATTATAACTTAATATTATTAATATATTATATTATATATTTAAAATTATTTGTATATAATTTAATATTATTAATATAAAATTATATTCATATTTCTATTGTAATTAAATAGAAACTAAACTGGTGACAAAATTTTTTGTCACTATGCCTAGCAATGGAAAATTTAGCGAAAGAAAATTTCGTTACTAGGCGTAGCTATGAAAAATTCCGTTGCTAGGTCCGTCACTAGGATTGTTGAACCTTTAGGTTTCAAGTCTTGTTTTGATTATGAAAAACACGTTTAAGAGCTAACCTTTATTCAAGTTATCTATGTTATTTTTTGCAGGTACATAAATTCATTAAACCATGGTAATTGGAGAAAAAATTATGTTTGAAAACTCTAAGCACTTAGAGAGTAAAGATCAAGCGAACTAAGCTCGAAAAACCAATGGGTGTTGCCATAATTCAACAGGCATTGTTGCTCTAGTAATGGGCATTGAAAGAACATAACAAACATTTGAATATGATCCTAACAATGAGCAAATCTTCTGGATCTCACAACAGGCATTGTCCTCTACTACAATAAGCATTGGTTAACTCAATCACATGGGCTATGGACATTGAACTTTCCAACGGGCATTACAATTTTGCAATGGGTGTGGTTCATGATTTCTCAATAGGTGTTGAATTTTTGCAACAAGCATTAGACTAAATGACTTGAATTGAGCAAAATTCTTAAGATCTCAAAATGGGTATTGAAAAAGCTTCCGAATTTGAGATAAAGTTTTTGGAACCTCCAACGAGACACTCCTAATAACGCAACAGACGTTGAGGTTTTCTCAATGGGCATTGAAAGTTCATCAACAACCCTTGAAGTGCTATTAAAGATCTTAGAAAATAAAGCATCAAGTTCACATCTTCTTAGAAATCTACAATGATCATTGTTCAAATCTCAATATGGGGTTAATGTGAAGTCCAACAGGTGTTGAGAATTCCCAGTAGCCATTAAAGATTAGTTGAATAAACAAATGAGAAAGTCAAAAGAGGAGTGTTGAGGTAAACTTCTTTATAACAACTAGTTCCAATGGGCATTTAGTCAGTACCAATGACCGTTAAAGTTGTATTTTGCTTGACAATCACTTGTTTTTAAGATGTCAATAATGGTTGATGACTCAACAACTGGCGTTGTGAATTTCTAATAGGTGTTGAGTGTCTACATTTGTGATATGAAGTGAAAACCTTCTTTCCAATGACTGGTTCTTTATTTTAACCTATAAAAAAACTCGCTCTCAAAAGAAATAAATAATGAAAGTGTTCCATTAAGCAAGTATTTTATTGTAAAAGCCATTTTCAAATAAAAAAGGTTAATCAAGAGTGATCTAGCAATCAAGAGAATATCATTATTAAAGCTTGTAAGTGTTATCTTCAAAAATAAAGTTTGAAGAATAAGCTTTCTAGACTTTCTCTTAATACTCTCAACCAAATCAAGCATACTTTGTGAGTGTACTTTAAAGTGTTTTTATTGCTTGAGTGGGAGTGTTGTCCCCATCTTTAAAGTTGTAATTTTTGTTTGAGAAAACCCTTGGTTAGGAGATCTTAGGAGATCCAAAAACCATACTTTATGAAAGGTTTAAGGAAATACCTAGAAACTACTTTTGGATTTGGTCTTAGTAGCACCCATAAGTCTATTTATAATGGCTTGGTAGTGCCCAAAAACTCTATTGTAAAGGTGGTTGATAGCACCTGAAGCTATCTTGATAGTAAAGGCTGTAATGGGAATACTAAAGGAGAGAACATAGGTAAGTTGTGTTAAACCTCTATAAATCTCTTGTCTTGATTCTTCATTATTTTTGCACCTAGTTTTTATTTTTAATTACTTATCATTGCCCTATTCAACCCCCCTTCTAGGGCACTAAGGGACAACATGATTAGCATTAGAAATTCTATCGTTAAGCTAGTGACGATTTTATAACGACATAATTTTTCATTGCTAGTAGCGATGAAAAATTTTGCTGCTAACATGTTGTCATCAAACTAGCACTACTTTTTCTTATGAATTTATAGATATATTTCTAATTTGTTGCTAATTTTGAAATTCCATAAAAAATTCATCATAATTTCGTCACTATTTAGCTACAGAAAATTTCCATCGCTAAATCCATCACTATTTTGATAAAATTTTGCAGTGGAAGAACAATAATATGATAAATGTAAACCTAAAATTAGAATAGCAAGTCCTAGATCTCACAAGTCTATAGCCTCCCTTATTGTGTTAAATACGATGGTCCTTGTGTCATTTTTTTACTCAAGCCCTTTAGTGAGTCTTTTTCTCTTTCAAAAAATCATGTACAATTTTATAAAATTTTCATTACTTTTTTAAAGAAAATTTCAATTGGCTTTTTTTAGGGAAAATTAAAGAGATGATTGACCTAAAATTAATCCTTAGTTGTATGATATGACATGACACTCATTTTGCTCATTGTAAATTGTAGTTGAAAGTTTAATCGATGATTATAGACCTTTAATAGAACTTTACTACAATTATAGAAAATTCATAGAGAATTTATTATTTCTATGTCATCATACAAATTTTCCAAAACATATTTTATACAATGAAGATTTGGTTCTACTAGAGCTATTAATCAACATTACATTAGTGATTATGTGTCGCTTTGAATTCATATGCTAGCATCGACTAGTTTTGTAAGTGCCATTAGTCTTAGAATGGCTTGAAGTCCAACTCTTGCTAGCCTGCTTCAAATTAATTTAAAAATTTATAATCTTACATTCAACCAAGTTACTTTGCCAGTTGTGTTTGTAAAATCTTAATAGGGAAAACTTGATTAACCCTAGATTCATAATCCACAAGATCTTGAACATATAAAACTCACATATAGACATAATGAAACACATACCTGATGAGTTTAATGAGATCATCATGTTGCAAACCTTAGAAACAAATTGGTTTCTCTCCCTTAACCCTTTTGTTTACAATAACTTTATGATGGTTTAACGCGATTTTGTGTTTTTGTTTGTATGTAGTGTAAATCCTAATGGGAAGGAAGAGGACATATTTATATCTTCTATGACTTAATCTGATACATACATCACATAACTAAGTGAATGGTCAGGATTAACTAGCCATTTAATTATTATTTGGGCTTATGGGTTAGTAAATAATTAGCCCAATATTAGGCCATATTCTAACATTCTCCCACTTAGCCTTATTATAATAGTAAATAACATAACTTTAAGTGCAATAACATTAATCCTTAAAGTTCAACATAAGTGACTTAATATGATGAAATAATAAATGTGATTTATGACAGTTGTATATTATTTATGCAACATTCTTCCTTCCATGAACTACAACATTTGTTACCAACATACTAAATCCATAAAAATAATGATATAAAGAAATTTCATCGTTATGTCTTAAAGACTTTCGTATCAAACATTAAACATAAAGGGGTGTACATCATTATAGAGCAAAAAATCCTTAATGCAGTTTCATAAACACATAATTGAGCTCAGAGTGCTAATGTCATCATAAATAGCTATTATTCAAGATTACAACCAAGACCTATTCTATGTACATGTTCCTTAAATATCTTTGGTTGTAAACCCTTAGTTAGCAAATCTGCAATCATGAGATCAATAACAATATGTTCAATAAACACTCTTTGTTTCTGAACTTCCTCCTTAACAGAAAAACACTTTAATTCCATATGTTTGACACCTTTCGAATATTTGTCATTCTTGGAAAAAAATATCATAGTGAAATTATCACTTTAAATTTTCAGTGGATTGGTAATGGTGCCAACAACCCCTAGTCTGGAAATAAAATTCTGCAACCATAAAGCATGAACCATAACTTCAAAACATGCTACAAACTATACTTCCATAGTGGATGATTTTCCATGATATTGCTCCATTTGCCAAAAGAAACAGATAACCAATGTGGATTTTTTACTGTCAAGACATCCACCAAAATCTGAATCCGAGTATCCCATCACTTCTGAATGGTTAAACCTTGTATACTTGAGCATACAATTTTTTGTTCCTTATAGGTACTTCAACACTTTCTTTATAGCTTTCCAATGAGCAATACCTAAATTGCTTTGATATCTGCCTAACAGGTAGTCCTAACCATCCTTGTGATTTATCATGAAAAATTTCAATTCCTATCACATAGAACACCTCTCTCATATCTTTCATTTCAAAATTCTTAGAGAGAAAATATTTTGTCTCCTGTAATATGCTTAAATCATTAGCAGCCACTAAAATTTCATCAACATATAGGATGAAGAAAATAAACTTACTCACACTGATCTTTCGATATATACATTGATCAATAATGTGTTCTTGAAAATCGAAAAACATTATAATATCATTGAACTTAAAAACCTTGTTTAAGTTTGTATATTGTTTTCTTAAGTTTACACACTTTTTGACCTTTTGTTGAGAAACCTTCAAGTTGGTCCATGAATACTTCCTCTTCAAGATCTCCATTAAGAAAGGATATTTTCACATCCATTTGGTGTAACTCTAAATCATATTGAGCCCCCAATGCCATTATAATTCTTAATGAGTCTTTCTTTGAGACAAGTGGAAAAGTTTCCTTATAATTGATGCCTTCTTTTTTAGTATAGCCCTTGGCAACAAGTTTGGCTTTATATCATTTGATATTGCCATTTGAGTCGCGTTTGGTTCTAAAAACCCATTTACACCAAATTCATTTAGAACTTTCTGGCAATTCAATGAGATCCCAAACTTTATTGTCTTTCATGGATTTCAATTTTTCCTTCATGACATCAATCCATTTTGGACTAGGATGGTTAATTCTAAGTCTTGGATCTCTTTTAAAATTGACAAAGGAGATTGATCATGTCTAATGTTTCAATTGAGTGTTGTTTTGCAAAAATTAAGTTAGTTTTTCCATTGGAAGTTGGAAGGATTGCTTAATCTTCAAGAAGGCAAAGTTCATCCAAATTCGAGGTTAGTGGTCTATAATTCGTAACCACGAGCTAGTTCAAAGAAAGGGTGAAACTCGACCAGAAGAATTTGTGGGCATCATCGTTGTCGCGACTCATCCAAAGATGGGAGTGCCAAAGTCACAAACGAATTCACGGTATGTGTCACGCCTTAGTTGCGACCACGACTTTTAAAGTGGTTAAAGAGGGAAGCCAGTCCACCATCATAGCATGCCAAGTGTCCCAGGTATCCGTTGGAAAACTAAATTTGTGAGGGTGATATTTTAGGTAGCGACTGCAATTCAAGAAGAAGAATAATGTCTTTCAAACAAAAGAATTTGCATCCTCAGTCGCGCCCTGTACAATAAAGAATTGCGATCACGACTTTTATAGGCAGTTAGAACACAACGACTATATTTTTCTGATGGACCAATGAGAAGCTACCATGTGTACTAGCCATTAGACACAATGAGTTTTTCGCCATAATTTTTGGCTCCTGTATGGAAATTTCAATTTTGCAACCGCTATTGACTAGTAGTGACCACGACTCCTGCTTGACATGCAATTAATGCATAATCTGCCTAACATGTCTTGAAGATTTGTTAAGCTTTAAAGAATAATGTCTCTTTGGTGGGTATGGGGTATAAATACTCCACCAAACAGTGATAAATAAAAAAGATAGAGAATTCATTACTCATGTTCAAGCTCTCAATCTTTTGCTACTCATTTTCTTCTTTTCTTTATGAGATTGTAAGTGTTGGGTGTGAGTATCAAACACCAAGTGTAAAGGTTGTAGTGTGAGCCTGTGAAAACACTTAAGAGAGGTTGTTGTGCAAGCCTTAAAAACACATAGAGCAAAGGTTATTGTGTAAGCCTTGAAAACACAAAATGTAAAGGTTGTTGTGTGAGCCTTGAAAACACAAAGTGTAAAAGTTAGGTGTGAGCTTGGAAACACCATTCTGAGTTAGTGAAACGCCCAATTGCAGAGAATTGAGGAGTGGACGTGGGGTCTATTATACCCGAACCACTATAAATCGTGTGCCTCATTTTTTCACTCTTCTTTATCCCTTG
The DNA here is from genome assembly GCA_949677035.1 of Omphalea diandra. Classification (NCBI taxonomy): domain Eukaryota; kingdom Viridiplantae; phylum Streptophyta; class Magnoliopsida; order Malpighiales; family Euphorbiaceae; genus Omphalea; species Omphalea diandra. The sequence goes on along the minus strand of CATIWR010511607.1, from coordinate 104 downwards.
CTCCTAATTTTTTTTATACACCAATTCAACACGCGGGGGCGGGGGGGGGGGGGGGGGGGGGGGGGGGGGGGGGGGGGGGGGGGGGGGGGGGGGGGGGGGGGGGG
>CATIWR010511572.1:0-24174 GCA_949677035.1 Omphalea diandra | reverse complement strand
GGTTCAATAGCCTACTTGATATTAAAGCATTAGCTGCTGGAGGGCAAGACCTCTATGTAAGGATGGCTGCTTCAGAATTACGTATGTCTTATTGTGTCTTCACATCTTAATTTAAAAATTAATCTGGCTCAAGTTCAGAATACGATCACTAACTATATATAAGCTTTCTCTGGTTTCAGCTAGAATTGATAAGCAAAAGATTTTCAATAAGCAGAAAGCAGGAATTATTGCTGCAGCTGTCACGGTGGGGGTTATCATGCTAATGGTCTTTTGCATATGGAGGAGATATAAAAGCAAGCATGGTATGTAAATAAACTCTTTTTTTTTTTTTTTAAATTTAATTCAAATTGGAAATACATAACTTCACAGCCTGTGATATAGATACCTCTATTTTCTTATGTTCTGAATTGAAATTTCAACTAATTATTAAAGCTAGAAGCGTATGGTGGGGATGCAATATAAAATTGGACTGGATTTTATTTTTAATTAAAATTTGGACTCAGATGGGCATTTCAAAAATGCGAAAAAACTAAAATGAGCTATTATCCTAATTTTTAAGTAGTTTTAGTGCCTTTCGACAACATGTATTTTATGGACTCTAAAATATGAAATCACACCAAACTTTCTTTAAATTTTACTGTTTATCCATTTAATTCAGGATTGGAAATAGACAATCAAATAAAGGATTATGAACACAGAGAGGAAAAAGAAGACATGGAGTTACTTACATTTGATTTGACCACCATAATACAAGCAACAGAGAACCTTTCCAACAACAACAAACTGGGGGAAGGTGGTTTTGGGCCTGTGTACAAGGTAAGGCAACAAGTTGCATATATATACTCATATATGGCAAGACCTTAGCTCCAATAAATATTTATTTACAGGGCATATTGATTAATGGGCTAGAAATAGCAGTGAAGAGACTGTCAACAAGTTCTGTGCAAGGGTTGACAGAGTTCAAGAATGAAGTTAGCTTGATCTCCAAACTTCAGCACAGAAATCTTGTTAAACTTCTCGGTTGTTGCATTCAGAAAGATGAGAAAATGTTGGTCTATGAGTTCATGCCAAACAAGAGCTTGGATTTTGTCATTTTTGGTTTGGTTTTCAACTTTGATTTCCTATTATATTGTTCTGCATGAATAAAAATATGACATTTTAATAACATATGGATAACATATTGATCAGATCACACAGGTAAAATTCTTGACTGGCAGAAACGTCTTCATATTATCAGTGGAATTGCTAGAGGATTACTTTATCTCCATCAAGACTCAAGATTAAGAATCATCCATAGAGATCTCAAAGCAAACAATATATTATTGGATAAAGATATGAATCCCAAAATTTCAGATTTTGGTATTGCTCGAATATTTGGAGGGGACCAAACGGAGGCTAATACAAATACAGTGGCAGGAACATAGTAAGTACATACCTGCCAAACAAAATAGTCTTTATTATTGGCTACCATTTGAACATTTGTTAATGGTACTTTGCAGTGGTTACATGGCTCCTGAATATGCTGTAGATGGGCTTTTTTCAATGAAATCGGATGTCTTCAGCTTTGGTGTACTAGTATTGGAGATAGTAAATGGCAAGAAAAATAGAGGATTTTCCCACCCAGATCACAACCATAATCTTCTTGGACATGTAAGAATACGTTTATTGTCACATTCATTTAATTAATGAGTTGAAAAAACTTGTGATGTATGATTCTTGATGTTCAGGCATGGAAACTATGGATAGAAGAGAGGCCATTGGAACTAGTTGATAATATGCTAGATTTTTTTGTGACACAAGAAGTCTTAAGATGCATCCAAGTGGGTCTGTTATGCGTGCAACAACGACCTGAAGACAGGCCAAATATGTCATATGTGGTTTTGATGTTGGGCAGTGAAAGCTTACTGCCTCAGCCGAAGCAGCCTGGATTTTTCACGGAAAGGAATATGCCTGAAGCAGAGTCTTCATCCAGTAATTATGGATCATCCTCAGTAAATGAAATAAGTACAATAATAGAAGCACGGTAGAAGATTACCACTTAACTCTCAACAATCAATATAAAATCCAGATATATTACCGTCCAATTAGTACCTTCGGATTGATATTGTTAGCATGTATTATGTTTCCCTTGTTGGATCCTTTATGGTTAGTTTGCATATATGCTAGCTGCTTTGTGCCAATCATTTTGTTGTTGTATATATAAATACATATTGCTGATTCTAGGAATTGTATATGTAAATTATTTTTTAAAAAGCATCGGATAAAAAAAAAAAATGTCTCATTTAGATTGAGGGAATTTAAAATTCATGGATTTGACTAAATCAATGTAATGTAAAATGAATAGATTTTGAAAATTTAATTGTTTGGTTTGAACATAAAATCTATGGATTATTAGGAATAATCTTGAAATAAAAAAATATTGTAACAATCTATCATTTATTAAACAAAATAGATTTTGACATTTTCCGCCTCTAAATAGAAAAGCGAAAACCCTCAAAATGAAATTTTGGAAAATAATGAGTTTTACACAATTTATGGATTGTGACATCTTTTGATTTGTCAACCAATAAATTTAACTCAAATCTATAAATTTTATGAAATCTATCCTTTAAAATATCTTAATCCAAATGATACCTAAAAAAATAAATAATTTAATAGATTTCTTGGCTGTATTTTGACCTTGACTGTATTTGCTATATATATATATATATATATATATATATATATATATATTTGACTATTATGGATGATCTTACAGCCTCCATGCAGGGAGATTATCTCTCCAAAGATGAGGGTACAAGTGTGAGTTGGGATGAGGATGATGGTGAGACCGTTTGTGGGGGGTTCACATATGAATGGTGTTTGTTAGGCTGGTTCTTGGGATCTAAGCAAGTTAATGTGATTACCATGCAAAATACAATCTCAGAGCTTTAACAACCAATTAACGGTATGTCGTTCGAAGAACATGCACCGTTTTTTAAATTCCATTTTTATCACGAAACAGACATGCAAAGGGTTATTGATAACAACCTGGACTTTTTATCAACAACTCTTGGTTTTTGTTAGATACAAGGGTGATGTTGTGCCTAGCTCTATTAGTTTGCATAAAACCTTATTTTAGGTGCAGGTAGAGAACGTCCCACCAAGGGCATTGATAGAAACGATTGCGAAGTCGATTGGAACTATTATAATCTCATTGGTTGCTTTTGACACCAAAGCAGTTCAGTATAGGAAGTGCATGTGGATTAGGGTTTTGATGGATGTGACAAAACCACTGATGCGTGGAATGAATTTGAGAAAGGGGGAGTATTGTGTCTAGCTTGATTTTAAGTATGAAAAACTCCCGTTGTTTTGCTTTGGGTATGGGATTATCGATCGCATGGAGTCGAGGTGTGAATTCTTGTTAGACCACCCAAAGATGGCGGCATAGCCGCGACATTTCTCTGTTGCCCTGCATGCCATGACGAGTCAAACATGTGCTCAATTTCTAGTTGCCAATAATAGATGGATTTAAAGTACTGGTAGAGTTGAGAGTTCTACTCTGCATAGGAAGTCAGGGATAGGGGACGCTGTGGATAATCATGCAATACCAGATTTGAATTTAAGTGAGGATGAGGATGTAGGAGACAACCATAATGTGAATGATATGCATTGTACATGAGAGGGTCGAATTGTGGGTTCTAGTTTTGAGCCAAGTAGTAGTATGGCTCTTGTACCGGTTGGGCGTATTCAACAAGCTGAAGGACAATAGAAGAAGAGAAAATTCACAGAAGACTCTTGGGTTGTGTCCCCAGCTTCTTTATTTGAACAATCCTTTCAACACCATGTGGGATTGGATTCTTATTTAAATGGACTAAAGGCGGGATCTTTATTGCAGACCCACCTACATCAATGAGTATTCTTTATTAGAACTGTAGAGGTTTAAGGAATCCTTCTACAGTTCGACAATTACATTCCCTAGTTAAGCAGCAACGACCTAGTTTGGTTTTCCTGATTGAGGCAGTTATCGATGCTCTAAAATTTGAAGTGGTTCATTGTCAATTGGGTATGTTGCATGGCTTCTCAGTGCCGACTTCTTCTTCTTGCGTTGGTCTAAGGGTATTTTGGTCTACTAATTTGGATGTTGAGTTATTGTCCTTCTCAAATTTTCATGTAGATATGAAAATGAGCATGATGGGGTTTGCAGATTGGCATTTTACAAGGTTATATGGCAATCCAAATAGGAGAAGGAGAGGAGAGTCTTGAGCACTACTTCGTCAATTGTATAAATCCAGTTCACTTCCATGGCTTGTAGGGGGCGACTTTAATGAATTATTATATGAACATGAAAAGGTTAGTGGTAGTCAACATCCACAATGCCTGATTTTGAAGTTCAAAGAAGTGCTAGAAGACACTGAATTATTAGACTTAGGCTTTTTTTGACATTCTTATACATGGGAACAGGGTAGGGAACTCCTAACTTTATCGAAGAAAGGTTGGACAGGTTTGTTGCCAGTGCTAGTTGGATTCAGATGTTCTTGCAGCGTCAGGTAGTTTATTTACAAGCATCTTGTAGTGATCACATACCGTTATTGTTATCTTGTAGTATTCATAATGCCACTTGCAATAATTTGTGACGTAGGAAGTTTGGGGGGCTATCGATGCTTTATGAGGATTGTAAAGAACGAGTCCAGGTGGCTTTAGGTAAGGGTTCGAGTTTGCCTAATATTGTGCAGCAGCTGGATGTTTGCTTGGAAGCTTTGGATAGGTGGCCTAGTCTAAATATTCACAACTGGTACATGATATTAAAGATATTCATGACGAATACAATTAATCAAACAATCTATGAGCATCATTGATGGGCATCTCTAAATCGATCTATTGGGAAATTTTCAAGAATTTTCACATGCGCAACGGAAGCAAAATAAATAAATAAAAGGCAATACAAAAATTTTACGTGATTTTATTTCTTAATAAACCTACATCCACAATCGACAAATGATAATTCACTATAACTTTTATAGCAACACACTACAATTTTTTGATGGAAGAATTGTAAACCTTCTCACCAAATATTTAGAACTTTCATCTAGCTCTAAAAAAACATACAAAAAAGCAACCCTTTACTCTCTCTCTCTCTCTCTAACTCTTACAAGCTTGGAATTTTTATCTCAGACACATGATGGTCTCACCATACATTGATGATCCTGCCCCATTGCCTATTTATAGGCAAAAGTTTGGCTTAGTCGGCCAAGCAAATTCGAGAGGCAACATTATGTTGCCGCCTCTCAATTTGAAGCTTTCTCCTTTTTTTTTTAATTGTGGGCCCTACATGTGGAGGGACTTCCACAATAATTCTCCCCTCCCGACAACATGGAGGGTTCAATTGCAGTTGCAACTTCTACATAGCTTTCTCCTGTAAGTATAGTCTTTTTGTGCTCCCTTTAAATAAAAGTTTTCTACACTCTAAGGTTTAACAGTCTTTTTAAGAACCGATTTACAAGGCCTCCCCTTCTTTACTGATGTAGCATTTTGCTTCAAAATCCAACATACATCAATCTTGTTAAAAAAACTAGATCAATATCGTAGTTTTCTCATCCTTCTTCACTTTACTGCTTTCAGCCCAATTAGAATTGCTCTCATTAGAGCAACCATAAAAAATATCTTCTTCTTGTAGTAGGTGGAATTCATCTTCATACTCATCATTGGTTTGGAATACGTTTGAAGCATCATCAATCTTTAGCTTACCTTTCTTCTTTTCTTGCAATTGCTTAAAAATCTTCAAGTCTTCTTTCAGCTTTGGGCATTAATTTTGTATGTGACCAGTCTCTCGATACTAATAACACTCTACATTCTTATACTCTTTCGGCCAATGTCATCTTGTTTTCTGATCACCTCTCCTTTTATTTTGACTCCTCCCTCTATCGTTACTTTTAACTAGTGCTAGACTCTCATTCCCAATTAAAGTGCTTTCACCCCTCATCATTCTCTCATTTTCTCTCAGCATTGTTATCACCTTAATCAATTTCAGTGTAGTTTTTCAAGCACACATTGTTTACACCAATGGCTTTTAGGATTTGGGCAAATAAGCAAGTAGGAGCAATGCTTGCTCTTCATCTTCAACTTTTTCATCAACATTTACCAACTGAAACACTAGTTGATTAAATTTATTGATGTGGTCATGGAGGTTTTCTCCTTCTCCTATCTTGAGTGAATACATCTCTATTTTCTTGAACAACCAGTTAGTTAATGACTTTGACACATATATCTCCTCTAATTTGTTCCACAACACCTTTGGTGACATCTTTTTGATGTCTTCAAATTTGACCTGTGGAGAAAATTCTAATCAGATGGTGTTCACTGCCTTCCTCTGCATAATTCTCTATTCGCTATCAGTCATACTCTCTGGTTTTTCTTCCTCCAAAGCCAAATCAAGATCTTGTTGCACTAAAAAGTCTTGGATAGCACTCTGCCATAGAGTAAAATTATCCATTCCATCAAACAAAGGGATTGCAAATTTCAATATATTTTCCATGGTGTCTACAAAAGCGTTTGCTATTAAAACACCCTCTTCAAAATTTCCACTATAGGTCTCGATGACTAATACCCGACACTACATAGTTTTTTTTTCTATCTCAAAAATTTCTCTCTACCCAGAATAAGAACCAGACTCTGATATCACTTATTGAAAAATTTTTTAGAATTTCTATACGCGTAGGGAAAGCAAAATAAATAAACAACAGGCAACACAATAATTTTATATGGTTCGATTTCTCAATAAACATACATCCACGATCCATAAATGATAATTCATTATAACTTTTATAGCAACATCCTATAATTTTTGGATGAAAAAATTGTAAACCCTCTCACCAAATATTTAGAACTCTCAACTAGCTCTAAACAAACATACAAAAAAGCAATCTCTTGCTCTCTCGCTAACTCTCATAAGCTTCGAATTTTGATCTCATGCACATGACGGTCTCACCATTCATACATTGATGATCCTACCCCATCGCCTATTTATAGGCAAAAGCTTAGCTAAGTCGGCCAAACAAATTTGAAAGGCGATATTATATTGTCGCCTCTCAATTTGCTTAGCCATGATTTGTCCTTTTTTTTTTAATTGTGGCCCCTACTTGTGGAGGGACTTCCATAACACGATCAACTTCAACAATCAATGGATTCTTTATTAGAAAAGGAAGTGGTGTATTGGAAGCAACGAGCCAAGATTCAGTGGTTAAAAGAGGGGGGATCAAAATACCAAATTTTCTTTCATCATTTGGCTACTACATGCAAGTAATATAATTTGTTATAGGGCCTTTTTGATGAGTCAGGCGAGTGGTATACATCCATAACAGACATGGGTAACATTGCAACATATTACTTTGCTCGTATGTTTACAACGAAAACATCTTCTATGGATCCATCGGTCTTTTGTGGTATAACACGAAGGATGACCATTGAACAAAATAACACTCTCAAGCAATCGTTTAATGCTGAGGAGGTTAGGAAGGCTTTGCAACAAATGGACCCTAATAAGGCGCTAGGACCGGATGGTTACACGGGTTCTTTCTTTTTAAAATTTTAGGATATAGTAAGGGAGGATGTAACAAATGCCTATTTAGATATTCTTAATGGTGGGATCTTCCTTGATAATTTCAATTATACCAATATTGTCTTAATTTCTAAGGTTAGCAACCCCGTTCGTATGACTGATCTGAGACCAATCAGATTATGTAATGTGATTTATAAGCTGGTCTCCAATGTCATTATTAATCGAATGAAACACATTTTACCCGATCTAATTTTGGAGGAGCATAGTACTTTTGTGCTTAATCGTCTGATTATGGATAATATCATGGTAGGGTTGAGGATATGCATGCATTTAAAAACAATGTTGTTGTCTGTGGTGGAATGATAGTTGTTAAACCTAATCTGGCAAAAGCCTATGATTGACTGAAGTGGTCTTTTGCAGAATTGGTGCTTTAGGCTTTTATGTTCATGCGTTCTTGGATTGATCTTATCATGAGATGCATCACATCAGTCACTTATTCCTATAGAAGGCAGCACCAACTCCCATACTCTAGAAACTCTAAAATTTTCATGTTACTTAGTGTTGTTAAAATCTATAATATTACAATTTGTTTCTACCAACATAATAGAAAACTCTAGATAATTATTTTACTTCCACTATCATAGAATATTCTAGATCAACATCAAGCATTATAAATAGATGAGATGTTATTGTGTGTGTGTTGTGCAAAAAACAAAGTGTCAAGTGTAGTGCTAGAATTGAGTGTGTGAGTGTCCGAGTGAAAAGAGCGAAAGTGAGTGGTTGTATCACTGTGTAAAATTACAAGTTTTCAATAAAAGTATTTTTGTTTGCAATCAAGTCCTTCTCTATTATTTTCTCAATAATTTAGTATCATAACCTGGTTGGTCAAGGACCAACGTTCGTGATCAAGAGCTTGAAGGAAAATTGGTCAAAGATCGTGGGTCGCATATTCATGCACAGTCTGGGACTGTGAAGCAATTGATCTTGGACCTAGCTTATTTGATAATTAGGAGGGATTTATCAAGTCACAATGGTAGATTTTCAAATGATGGGCATGATCAAAACGCTCAATGATCACAACTACAGTTCATGGCAAACTATTATGAAGTCATATTTGGAGGGACTAAAATTATAGGAGATCGTTGGTGGCAATGACACAACAGCACCTCAGGACATTGGGACGGAGGCATCTACAACTCAATTGCAAAAATGGAAGGCCAAAGCTAGTAAGGCTCTATACACTATTAAAATTTTTGTTGAAAATGATATTCTTAAATATATAAAAGATGCAAAAACACCAAAGGAGGCATGGGATATTCTTGCATCTCATTATTCAAAGAAAAATGAAATACGACTTCGGTACATTGAGAATGAGTTAATGGAAACTAAACAAAGTGCAATGTCAATTAGTCAATATTTCTCAAAGATAAAGTCTCTCTGTAATGAAATTGTAGAATTAGACTATGATTCTACAATTAATGAATCTCAAAAGAGAAAAATCATTATTCACGAGTTGAGATCGGAGTATCTTAGAATTATCACTGCTATCCAAAGGTGGTCGAAACAACCATCATTAAAGGAGTTAGAAAATCTGTTAGGAAATCAAGAAAGCTTGGCTAAACAGATGGCAGGGGTATCTCTAAAGAGTGAAGATGAGGGACTATTTAGTGGTAAAGGGAAACATCGACCTAAATGTTGGAGAGACGCAAAAGCTAAAACCAAGGATAAAAACAAATGCTCAATAGAAAGTTCAAGAATCTATAAACTAGGGGGAGCTTCACAAAGTTAATCTAAAAGCTATAGGCAACGCTCTAGTGAGTACCTCAAGTGTGGAAAAAAATTTCGCACGTGATTGCTACTCTAAAAAGAAGTCAACTGAAGGAAATATCATAACTTCATATAGCTATAGAGCCGAAACTAATAGTGAGGAAGAATGGGATGCTTAAGCCTTATTCCTTTGATAGAAGATTAAGAAGAAATAAACTTCAATGAAAGTCAGGCTAAAAATGATTATTCTAGTATGGAGGAACAAGTTAATGATCGACAGGCATTGATAACAAGCTACTTTGATAAGGTCAACTATAAAGAAGATTGGATTATTGACCCAGGTTGTGCTAACCACATGTCTGACAATGAGGAGAAGCTTGCCAACTTGGCAGAGTATAAAGGTCCTCGTGAGATTATGACAGCCATTAATTCAAGGTTGCTAATTGCTCACGTTGGTAAGGCAATAATAACACCACAATTTCATCCAAATCAAGTGCAACTCCAAAACGTGTATCATGTGCTTAGAGTAAAGAAAAACTTATTATTAGTTTCTCAACTGACATCATGTTGTGTTTGGTTCAGATGACATTAAGGTGTGTCGAAAGTTAGTGGTACTAGACACGCCTAGTCGATAAGCAGATTTTGTACATGTGTTATCAGTGGAGTCTGCATACATAGATGAGACTTGAAGTAACGAGACGGTAGATCTATGGCATGTGCGTTTTGGACGTTTTAGCTATCACAAGTTAAAAGTAATGATGAACAAGTTAATGCTCAAAGGTCTTCCCTAACTTGAAGTCCGAGGAGATATAGTATGTTCTGACTGTCAATATGGTGAGGCATACCAACTTCCATATGAAGAGTCGAATTTCAAGGGTAAGGAACCATTAGAGCTTATGCATTCAGACGTATTTGGTCCCATTAAGCAATCATCAATTAGAGGTTTGAGATATATGGTTACTTTAATTGATAATTATTCTAGGTATGTCTGGGTTTACTTTATGAAAGAAAAGTTTGAGACTTTAACTAAATTTAAAGAATTTAAAGAAGAGGTGGAAAGGAAGCTTGAAAAGAAGATTTGTTGTCTATGTACGGATAATAGGGGAGAATATACTTTGGAGATCTTTTCTAAGTATTTAAAATAGTTTAGAATAAGACGACAACTGACATGCCTAAGGATGCCACAACAAAATGGTGACGCTGAAAGAAAGAATCGACATCTTGGAGAGATATGTCGAAGCATGCTACACGTCAAAAATAGCCAGGCAGGTTTTGGGCAGAATACGTAATCAATCGTCTACCACAAACAAGACTTAGGTTTATATCACCATTTCAAATGCTTTGAAAGATAAAGCCCACAGTAAGTAACTTTAGAGTTTTTGGTTATGTATGTTATGTTTTTATGCCTTAAGAACTATGAAGCAAAGTCGATAAAAAGGCAATTTGATGCATCTTTGTGGCCTATAATAGTGAGAGTAAATGTTGGAGATGTTGTGATCCCATTACTGGTCGATGCTACACATCAAGACATGTAGTATTTCATGAAACATCTTCTTGGTGGTTAGTAAAAGAGGTAACACTTCCAAACTCAAAAGAAATGGGGGAGAGTTTACAAGAAAGGTTCACATTAGAAGAAAGTCCAAGTCTTGAAATAATGGAAGGTGTGATACTTGGAGCTGAAGATAAAAGAGCACCGATTCCACAAAATAAAGTTGTAAGTCCATGGAAAACTGGAGTCCATCAAAGAAGTATTGAAGATACACACCCAAGTCAATAAGAAATCGGTAGTGAAGATAGAACACAAGAGTTGTGACAATCAAGTAGAATTCAAAAGGCAAATCCAAAATATGCTAATGTGGCACTTGTTGAAGAAAAGGAACCGATGACATTTGAAGAAGTTGTCAAGAAGGATGAGTAGAGGAAAGCCATAAAGGAAGAGTTCCAAGCATTTGAAAGAAAATGAAACTTTGGACTTAGTACCAATGCCTAAAGATATAAAACCCATATCCTGTAAATGGGGTTACAAGATAAAGACTCATCTAGATGGCTCGATTGACAGATATAAGGCAAGATTGGTGGCTTGAGGATTCTCACAGCAATACGACCTCAACTACGATGAAACTTTTAGCCCAGTAGCCAAGATCACTACTGTATGTGTTTTACTAGCACTAGCAGTAAGCAAAGCATGGAAGCTCTGGTAATTGGATGTGAAGAATGCTTTTTTGCATAAAGAGGTTGATTGAGATATATACATGGAACAACCTAAAGGGTTCGAGAGTAAGACTCACCCTGGGTATGTGTGCAAGCTTTGGAAGGCCATTTATGGACTAAAGCTAGCACCAAGAGCTTGATGCGGTAAGATAGTTGAATTCTTAATTCAAAGTGGTTACTCTCTTGCACATGCAGACTTGAGCCTATTCGTCAAGGTATGTGGAAATAAACTAGTAATTGTACTAGTTTATGTGGAATTTCTTATAATCACTGGAGATGAAGAAGATGAGATTCGTCGAACAAGAGAAAACTTATCAGTTCGATTTCAAATGAAAGAGCTTGGTGAGCTCAATCATTTTCTAGGGCTGGAGATCGACTACAAGAAAAAAGGATTGTTCATAGGCCAGCAAAAATACGTAAAGGATTTATTGTGAAGGCTTATGCAAACCAATATCAACGCCCGTAGAACCAAATGCCAAGTTTTATGTAGAAAAAGGAAAAAACTTGAAAGATGTCACTATGTATCGACAATTAGTTGGAAGCCTAATCTATTTGACACTAACAAGGCCTGACATTGCATTTGTAGTTGGGGTGGTAAGTCACTATATGCAGAAACCAAAGAAACCCCATCTTGAAGCAATTTGACGAATACTCCGATATGTCAAAGATATAATTGATTATGGTCTCTTCTACAAAAGAGGTGAAGCATGCGAATTGGTTTGCTATTGTGATGCAGATGATGATCATAACACTCGTCAGTCAACTACAGGATATGTATTCAAGCTTGGGTCAGGACCAATCTCTTGGTGTAGCAAGAGAAAATCGACGGTATCATTGTCAACAACTGAAGCCGAATACCGAGATGCAGCAATGGCCGCTCAGGAGAGTAAGTGGCTGACTCAACTATTAAAGGATTTACATCAGCCGATTGAGTACGTTATACAACTGCATTGTGATAATCAATCAGCGATCAAGCTTGCTGAAAATTCATCATTCCATGCACGAACTAAGCACGTAGAGATACATCATCATTATATCAGAGAAAAGGTGCTGCAAGGAAAAATAGAAATGGTTCCTATTCAAACAAATCATCAAGTAGTAGACTTATTTACAAAGGGACTATCCACTGGTAAGTTCTTAAAGCTATGCGAGCAACTCGACATGATGAAACGCTAGTAAGGGGTTGAAGGGTTAATGCTGAGGGGGAGTATTGTAGAAGGCAGCGCCGACTCCCATACTTTAGAAAATCTAGAATTTTCATGTTACTTAGTGTTGTTAAAATCTAGAATATTACAATTTGTTTCTACCAACATGGTAGAAAACTCTAGATAATTATTTTACTTCCACCCCCATAGAATATTCTAGACCAACATCAAGGATTGTAAATAGATGAGATGTTATTGTGTGTGTGTTGTGCAAAATACAAAGTGTCAAGTGTAGTGCTAGAATTGAGTGCGTGAGTGTCCAAGTGAAAAGAGTGAAAGTGAGTGGTTGTGTCATTGTGTAAAATTACAAGTTTTCAATAAAAGTATTTTTGTTTGCAATCAAAACCTTCTTCATTATTTTCTCAACAATTCCATGCTCTTTATTGGGCATTCAATTGGTAATATTAATTCGACAAGGGGAGTCGTCAAGGTGATCCTCTCTCGCCGTACCTATTTATTCTTTGCGCAGATGTGTTATCGGGTATGCTTGCAATGGCGAGGGATCAAGGTCGCATCCACGGTTTGCATTTGGTCCCTTCAGCTCCTTGTGTTACGCATCTCTTTTTTGCGGATGATAGTCTGGTTTTCACCAAAGCAATTCCAATGGAGGCTATGGAGTTAAAGAGGATTTTGAGGATGTATGAGACTGCATTGCGTCAACTGGTGAACCCCGCCAAGTTTAGTATTTTCTTTGCGAGTTGCATCCCTCGACTGCGGAGAGATCATTATCTTGAAGCTCTTGGGATTGGTAACACCAGTTTTTCAGGTTCTTATTTGTGGCTTCCTTTAGTCATTGGTACGTCCAAGCGAGAGGTATTTAGGTATATAAGGGATCGTTTCAGGAAGAAAATCTCCTTTTGGAAAGGACGTGTTTTGTCCATGGCAGGACGATAAGTTATGATTAAATCAGTAGCTCAAGCCCTGCCTATGTATGCTATGCATGTGTACAAGATTCCAGTTTCTACTGCTGATGAGTGACAAAGGATCATGAATTCGTTTTAGTGGGGAGGTATGGGTGAAGGAGGTAAACGTATTCATTGGGCTTCATGGCACAGATTATGTGTTGCAAAGGAGCGTGGTGGTTTGGGGTTCAGCAGTCTACAGGAATTTAATCTCGCAATGCTTGCTAAGCAGTGTTGGCGTCTCTATTCTAATGATTCTACGCTAACTGCTATAGTTTTTCAGGCTAAATATTATCCAGGGTCTAGTATTTTGCATGCATCAGTGACACGAGTTCCCAGTTCTTGTTGGAGGAGCCTTAGTGCTGCAATCCCGTTGTTAAAATAGGGTCTGATATGGGTGGTGGGTGATGGGGTTAATATCCGGGTTTGGAAGGATCAGTGGGTTCCTATGCCCATTTCATTTAAGATCGTTTCTACCAGACCAGTAAATTGCACTGCTGAAGAAGTGGCTGACCTCATTCTTGATAGGAAATGGAAGGCTGATTTGATCAATCAGAATTTTGTTCCAAGGGACGTGGAGTTGATAAAGTCAATACCTCTTGGTTGCAATTCGACCCCAGATAGAAGTTGTTGGCTCTTCACAAAAGATGGCTGTTACTCGGTTCGTTCTGGGTACGGGTTAGCTATGGAGTTGAAGGGTTTGGGAGGAGAGGTGGACAGTTATAAGTCATTTCTGGCAAAGATTTTGGACAATTAATGTGGCATCCCACCAACTCTTCATTTTTGTGGAAACTTGCGTCTGGTTTTTTGCCTTCTAAAATGAATTTAACAACAAAGCACGTCAGTCTTGACCCTTTTTGTACTTTATGTGGTCTGGATGTGGAATCCGATTTGCATTTATTTAAGGAGTGTCACTTTAGTAAGATGTGTTAGAGGGCTGCCTCTATTGATGTGAGTTCTTTTGATTCCTTTGGTCCCACAGTTAAGGATTGGTTGACTGGGATTTTGTTTGGTTTAAATGGGGATTGTTGGCAGTCTTTGCTTCGGTGATTAATGGAACCTGGTGGGCTCGGAACAGATGTGTGTGCGATGCAGTAGTTCTTCCCCGATTGGGTTGTTCAATCATCTTTAAACCGGTTGCATGATTTTTCAAGGCCATGGATCGTTCACAAATTTCGGAGGCAACCATGCAGATGGGGGTGAACGCCAGGTTGTCGCGCTGGTCACGGCCAGATTTGGGTGAGCTGAAGTTAAATTTCGACGTTGCATTTGACTCTAGTAATAGCTGTGCAACTCTTGGTGCAGTAATCAAGAATCATGCTGGTAAGGTTTTTGCTGTATTTGCCACTCCTTTAGACAACTATGGTTCATCAAAGTGCATGGAGGCTGTAGCATTACGGGATACTTTGGTTTACTGTAGACTTAGGGGTTGGGTGGTTGAAGTTGTTGAAAGTGATTGTCTTTCAGTTGTGACAAAAGTGCTGTAGCAGGAAGTTCATTCATACCATCTTGGTTCTATCATTCGGGATATTTTGAGTTTGTCAACACAGAATTTGTTGTTCCAACATGTTAGTAGGGTATGTCATCAAGTTGTCCATGACATTGTTGTATGGGAGAGGTCATTGCCTGTGTTTGCCATGGACTGTCATTTACGTGATCTTTTGCATGAACAAAGCTTAGCACTCCTTTGCACTAAAAAAAATGTGACAAATTACTGTTTTTTTTTTTTGAATGTTTGTGACAAATTACTGTTAAATTTTGTATTCAGCTCGTTATAATCCCTATGTTGTAACAGTTATGGTCTCTTAGCCTCCTCATTTGCATGTGGCATCTATTTCTTTGACCAATTGATCGGGTATAATCTGTGATTCACAAAATATGATATGGACGGTTCATCAATCAAAAGTGGATCAACATTAATGGTGTATATCAAAGAGTCAAAATAAACTAAAGAATAATAAGCCGAGTCATTTTTTCAAAAAGGTCTCTATAATATCGCGTCAAAGTACACTGGAGAAGGAAAGAATTAGTTTTGGCGTTGGAATCGATCCAAGCAGAAAGAATCTCTTGCATCATTTATTAGCGTTGTTCAATCTATTTATTTTTATTATTATTATTATTTTAATTCATTTAAGCCTTGCAATAAACAATATATTAATGAATACTAAATAGGTTATTATCATGAATAATAATGTAATTAATTATCAAATTTTATTTTTATTTTTATTTACTTTAATTCAATTACAAATTATGATAACGTATTTATATAAAAACAGTTAAAATTTCACAATTCAATATTAATGCAGTAACAACTACTATGTATAGAAACAATAAATGAATATTAAAAAGTTAAATATAATATTTCATCTATCATAAATTGATAGGCTTTTTTTTTTTTCACCCCAATATTTAGGTTGGTTTCTTTTTTAGAAAATATTGAATTACTTGATTTTTTTATTTTACCTTATTTAATTATACAATTATCAACACTTACAAACAACAACCATTTAATACATTTGTTAAAAGTTGAAGCAAAATTTGAAATTTGGATGTTTATGGTTTGATAATTTCATTTATTAGTAATGTCAATCGTCTTTAATTTTACATTAGAGAATAACAAACTAAAAAATTATTTAATAGCAGTATTATTCATCTCTATCAAGCATTTTAATATTAATGCAAGGGTACAATAGGAAAAGTCAAGTAAAGACAACTACTTTAATCAAATTACCTAATATTTCTTAATCTATGTGTAAAAAGAAATAGACCTATCAATTTGGAATGAATGAAGTATTTTTAAATAATAAACAATATGTCAAAATTTTAATGTACTAATACTTGAGGCTTTAAAAATAAAGTCTTCGAAAATCATTCATAAATTTACAAACTCCATAAAAATCATTAAAAAAATCTATAAACTCTATAAAAGTCATTCTCTTAAAGAGGTCTATAATGGTATTAATTGAATATACCCTCCAAAATGTATTGTTGATATTAAAATTTTATTTTAACATCACTCAATAAATATAATAAATAACAATACTGCTAGAAAATATATAATTTCACTTCAAAACTAACTTCAAATCACGTGAAATATGGAATACCGACTAGTTACTTGAATATTTTGCAAGTGAAGAGTCCAAATAGATTGAGTGATTTACATCAAACAAAATCTTGATATTGAAAAGGACAACACATAATCAGTATGCAACCTCACGTCAATCAGTATGCAACCCCATGTCCATATTGTTTTGTGGATCCAAATCAAAATGCTCTGTTTCATTAAATGTTACACGTGCAACTTATGTACATTGGTTATTAACTAAATGTATATATGATATTGTATTATATATACATTGTTATTGATCTGCATGTACATTAGTATTGAATGCTATGTACATTGAAATTACATAAAGCTTTGGGTTCACATTTTTGGAAAGCATTACATAAGGCTTTGGGTTCTTGACCTGATTTTAGCACTATTTTTCAACCTTAAACTGATGGACAGTTAGAAAAAACAATTCAAACCTTGGAAGATATGTTGAGGATGTGTGTTATGGATGTTTGTGGTCATTGAGAGGGACACCTACCCTTGGTTGAATTAGCTTATAATAAAAGCCATCATTCTCGCATTGGAATGGTGCCTTTTAAGGCCTTATATGGGAGGAAATGTAGATCTTACTTATGTTCGAAGGATTATGGAGAAAAGAAATTGGCAGGTCCTAATATGCTATAAAGAAGGTTTATTTGCTACAAGAGAGGTTGAAAACAACTTTTAGTAGATAGAATAGTTATGTAGACTTTTAAAGAAAGGATGTGCAATTTGTTGTTGGTGATATAATGTTTCTTAAGGTCTCTCCTATAAAAGGAAATATGAGATTTGGTAGGAAAGGAAAATTGGTGCCTAGGAATATTGGTCCATTCGAGATTTTTTAGAGTTGGTGATGTTGCGTACCTTTTGGCACTATCTCCAGATATGCCACAAGTACACCTAATCTTTCATGTCTCCCTACTTAGGAAGTATATTCTAGATCTCTCACACGTTCATCAACCATAAAGTGTAGGAGTAAGTGAGGATATGACATATGAAGAAAGACTTATGGCTATTGTAGACACTCAAATTCTTCAGCACCATTCTAAGGTCATTCCTATGGTAAAAATGTTGTGGCAAAATCATTTTATAGAAAATTGCAGTCGGGAGACCGAGTAGGGAATGCAAAATTCTTACCCATATCTTTTTCAAAATTGAGGCAAGTTCTTTATTTAAAATTCAAGGATGAATTTTAATTAGGGGGAGAGAATATAATAACCCAATTTTTTACAATTTAAGAATATTGAATTATTTTCTTTTATTAGATAATAATTAATCATAATTTCGGTAAGTAAGAAAATCAAAAAAAATAAAAATATAATAAAATTTTGAATGCTTAATAAATAGGGAATATTTAGCTAAAATATTCTAGGAAAATGAGTAAATAAAATACTAAATACATAAATAAACAAATATAAAGACAATTATAAAATTATTAAACTAAATAACTAATTAAAATAAATAAACAGAATGGTGGAACAAAAGGGGGCTAAATGGACTATAATATAAACTTTGGTGATTGAAAGAATAAGCAAAGAAAGATTCATTAGGAATTAGGAAATTATTGATGGATTAAAATGAGAATTTTCCATCTTCTTTACATTTTTTTTCTCCTTTCCCGACAAACACAGCTCCTTCCCACCATTTTGACTTTTTCTTTCTCCTTTCCTTTTTCATTTCTCTACGTCCATTCACCACCCAAATCACCTCCAAACCTCACAAAATTTTAGCCACAAGTAGTTCTCCACTTCTCATAGCCGCCAATATACTCTTCTCTCCTCTCACACATGACGACAGCTAAGGAAAAAAGTGGAGCTACTGTTGTCGCCACCTCACCGGCGCTCCACGCCGCCCAATGCCGGCTAGCCCCCCTTCGAGTTCTAACACACGTTGGCCTCCATCCATCTCTATTCTTGAACCAACTCCTCCCTTGGTATATTTTCTTCTAATTTCTTTAATTTTATTCAAATTTTTCCTCTTCTTTAGTTAGTTAATTAATTGATTGATTGTTATACAAGTTGATGATATTTATTTAAGAGAAAATATAAATTACGTAGGTTAGTTAATTAGTTAATGAACTAGTTAGTATATGTATGTGTGTGCAAATATTAATATAAGTACAAATTTAAATGGGTAATAATTACTATTATGATTATAATTTGCATGAATTTTCTTTATTCATATAAATTGTCATTTTTAGTTAAAAATTAAGTTGAGAAAAATAATTTAACTAGTAGTTAAATTAACTAATTAAATAGCAATATATATATATAATATAAATATTTTAAATTTATTTAAAAGAATTTGGATATATTGTTTATATTTATTGAATTGATGTAATTGATTAGTTTAATAGGAATATATTATTAATTATTTGATTATAAAGATCATAGTGATATAATTATTAATTGAGCTAATTATTATTTTTATGAGTATTTATGATTGTTGAAAATTATGTGAAGTCTTATGTTGATAAATTGAGGATTTTTAATTATTGGATTATGTGTTTGGTAGGGTGTATAAGAAGTTTGGAAATCCGACTTGAATTGAATAATGCTGAAATATATTATGGAAGTATTTTTATAGGAAACCGACTCATTTTACGGGGAGTTATGTCCATTTTTTAATCGAAAATTTGTCAAAATTTTCTTAGAAATTTCGTTGGGAAACAAAAATAAATGAAAAATAATAATTTTAGGACTTATGCTAGAAATAATATTCTATATTGGTTTTAATAAATTGTATTTCTTATTTAGACTCTCTTATCATCCCGTCTATACCACCGAAAGTGCAGGAGCATTTCACGATCTTTGACTTTTGTAAGTTAATATTATATACTTTTATGGCATATTAGCTAGTTTATAATATCAACATGACATTCATGACATGACATTTTTAGCATATTATTATTGATGTTACATTATGTATAAATATGTGTAATTATCTATGATATTGAGTTGATTATGAATTGAGAGCATTATGGATAAATGCGTGTAATGATTTGTGACATTGATGTGATTGTGAATTAAGAGCATTGTGTATGAACATGTGTAATGATTTGTGATATTGATGTGATTGTGGATTATAAGTATTATGTATAAATGTATTTAATGATTTGTGATATTGATGTGATTGTGAATTGAGAGCATTAGAGGAATATACCACCTAACGGATTAAATCAGAGTCGGGGGTACATCAGTTTGATCATATATAAGTAATTGTGATTGAGAAGTGCTCTGATTGAACTTGCTCTCTTGGCATAAGATATTAAAATATTATGATATGATAGTGTCCTGGTTGAGTTTGCTCTTTAAATTTAGAATATTAAAATATTATGATATAATATCATCATAGTTGAACTTGTTCTTTAGGTTTAGGATATTAAAATTTTATGATATGATGAGATTATAAGCACTATGGTTGATCTTGCTCTCTAGGTGATGATATATTAGAATAAGTGAACTAGTTAGCAATTTTGGTCAAGTTTGCTCTCCAGATACTAATTAATTTGGATTAAGAGGGTCTGATGGTTATTAGTGTTAAGAGGGTTATATTCGGGTTAGATATTTTTATGTTATATATATGTTTTGATACTTCATGATTAGGTATAACACGAGATGATACTCCATCTGTTTGAAATTAAATGTTGTTTTAGAGAGAAATTTTTATTTTATAATATTTGATATTTTATAATTATTTATGAATATTCATTAATTTTTTTAATTTTACTTTTTTTCTCTTTGATAATAATTATTTTTTTATAGAGTGCATATTAATTTATGAAAACAATTAAAAATAACATAGTCTTTAACTTATGCAATAACATCTATTAAATATAATGCTTAATATATTTGTAAAAACTTTAAACGACATCTATTATGGAATGGAGGGAACATACATTTACAATTTATATAAAATGTTTTGTCATATTAATTTTCAATGGTTCAAACTCAAAGATGTTGATCCAACGGGTCATATAAATGGTGCTGTTAAGCATGAATGCACTATAGTTTGACTCAAAACTTAAATCCCTTGGGTATGACATGAAAGCTGAACGGGCGGTGAATGTCTTGTCATAGGAACAGCTGGGTTGGAAAGTAGAGTAGGGACCGATTGAAGAGTCGCTGAATTAATTATGGTACTTGAATGTTATTTAAACTCTTGAATTGTTAAGTATGGGCTATGTCTACTTGCAATGCTGTGTCAAAAAAAAAAAAAAAATGACAGGCACAGTATTGATCCAAATAAGGTTGTTGGATAATTATATTAAATATTTAGAATTAAAATATTTAGTAGGATTTATTTTTTAAAATTATTTTATAACAGTTTTTAATATATATTAATGTGTTTGATAATATTTTGTATTAAACACTTAATTTCAAAAAATCACTTAATATGATAAATAAAAAACTTTACTTGGTAGATGAAGTGATTGAAAAAATTTACTATTTTGATAATATTTATTCTTATCACATTCATTTTCTATTGATGATGATATAATTAATAAATTTTAAAATATTTAAAATTAATTGATATAATAATTTGTTATAAAATGTATAATTATCTTATGTTAAATTTACCTCTTAATTTGATTTTGTCAAAAATTTGACATCTTTTCAATGATTGTTCAACTCTTAAAATTTTTAATACCAAAACTATTCAATTCTTAAATTTTTAATACTAAAATTATTCAATAATTAATTTTTAGCACTTAATTTTTAATTTTGCAGAGCAACACCTAAAACAAAAATATAACAAATTTTATTTGAAATTTGTAATATATATTTAAAAAGTCTTATGCCGGTGAGATGTAAAGTTTATAACAAAAAATTATTAATTTATTATGCAGCAAGAATAACGCAAAAATTATTAACTAGCATTTTTTAAATTTATCTCTACAGTATTAAAAATGCAATTACAAAAGAGCATGAACAACAAAGTGAAAAATAAACATATAAAAGAAAGTTATAATTTTTCAATTTTGTTAAAAGTTAGATATTTAACTCCCTCATTTAGAAGCATTATCCTTTTGAAATTTCGATTTATGAAATTTATGTCCCATAATTGTGAAATTTTCATTTTAATTTTTAGCCATCTTATTTAAGAATTCAGATTTTCAATGAGAGATTAATATTTTTGCAGGTCATTTTCTTTCCAAAAAAAAAAAAAAAGGTTACTTATAATTTATTGTGAAAATAAAGAAAAAATAAATTGAATATGTGAATTAAAAAATAATTAAAATGAAAATAAAAGAGAATATATGAATGAAGGGTGTATAATGGAAAATAACCTCATCATAATACTCATCTCTTAGAAAGATTTGGTTTTCATAAAGTAATTTCAAAGGCGCTAGAGCTATACTTTCATAATGTACATTGATTTTTTTTAAAAAGAAATCACTAAATTAAAAAATAAAGATAAAATGTGATTTCATAATAACAATAACTAATTATCACAAAGTGAAATGTGAACACTAATACAATAAATTATAATTTTAAAATCATTAATACTTATCTCTTTATTTTTACATTTATAATTTTATTAATTATATTATATAATAATAATAATAACAATATAAAGATAAATGATATATTATGTTGTATTTATTATTTATTTCATTGCGTGTGTGTATATGTGAATGTATGTATGTATGTATGTATGTATATGTATGTGTGTGTGTGTGTGTGTGTGTGTGTGTGTACACACACACATACATACATACATATATATGTGTGTGCACATAGATAATGTGTATATGCATACATTTCTTCTTTTAGATACATATATACATACATTTCTTCTTTTAGATACATATATAAATACATATATACGTGTGTATATACATACATACATACGTGTGAATAGATAAATTTTTGAATATTTTCAACATTTTAGCAATAAAAATTTTTACTTTCTTTCTTCTTCTGTTATTTTCACATTATTTTATCTATTTTTTCTCCCTTTATATTCTCTACTTATATTCTCTACCTTTTTCTTTTTCTATTATTTTCTTCTTTCTTTCCTTCTTTTTATCCTTCTTCACCATTGCTTCTACTTGCTTATTTATTTCTTCTTCCCTTATTGTTCACATTATTTACTTTATTTTTTCTCTTTTTATTTCTCTACCTTTTTCTTTTTCTATTATTTTCTCCTTTATTTCCTTCTTCTTATCATTCTTTACCCCTATCTTCACCTTCTTCACTGCCTCCTTCTTCGTTGCCAAATTTGTTATCATTGTCGTCTACTCCTCCTCCATCGCCTCCTCCACCACTCTCACTCATTTAATTATTATACTAATTGAAAATATGTAATTATTTATTTTTATTTATTGAAATTGTATAGTTGTTAATTTTATAATTTTAAAGTAATTAGATTTAATTTTATTATATATATTTATACTTGTTAATGTTTAATAAAAATTTTATGATTTATTTGTTTTAGAATTGATAATATATAGATATTTTGGTTTAAAGAATTGATAATATATTGACATTAAAGTTCAATAAATTGATCATTTATATTTAAATTAAGCAAGATAAAAAAAATCAATAAAGTGAATTTATTAATTTCAATTTTATTAATTTTAATTTTTAAATTTTATAAATTAATAATAAATATTTATTTTTATAAAAATTTAAATTTCAGCGATGGATCAACGGCATAAATTTTTTATATAATTTTAAAAAATAAATTTAACAACGAAAAATTCAATCCATGGCTAAATTTGTGATGGATTTGTGCCAAAACCTATCAACGACAAAAACTATTCTGCAACTAAAAGATTTCGTCAAAAAATCCTTCACTGTTGGATTGGCTATCAGAAAAATATTGAGGAATTTTTTTCTATCCCTAATCTAAGTTAGGAATGGATTTGACCAAATTATCAACGGAAAGTTTTCTTGCTAATTCGGTACATTTTTATGGTGTGATACTTCAGAGATACGAGTAAGTTATGCTTCGTTTATGATTCTAGTAGTGCTACTAGTGGTACTGTTGGCTATATTGATTCTAATTGCGATGGAGATCTCTTGAGAATGAGACCCTTGACATGTTATATTTTTACCCTTATTGGTGCTATCAATTGGAAAGCAACACTCTGGTATACAGTTGCTTTTTATATAATTGAAGCTAAATACATGTCATTGATAGAGTTAAAAAAGGTATTTAGTTGCCCAAACTTATTGATAGCTTGGGTTTAGATGTATAGAAACCTGTCATTTATTGTGATAGTTGAAGTGCGTTGAGCTTGGCTAAGAATTCTATTTATCATAAAAGATTAAAAATATATTAATCTTAGATTGAATTAAAAATATATTAATCTTAGATTGAACTTCATTAGAAATATTACTGAGAATAATGTATTTTTCATATAAAAGATATCCACAACAGATAATCTACCAGATATATTAACAAAGCCACTTACTATAGAAAAGTTCAAGCATAGCTTGGACTTGACAAATA
>CATIWR010511569.1:0-13004 GCA_949677035.1 Omphalea diandra | reverse complement strand
ACCAACCCAACACAAAAATAAATCACCCAGCCGCCACCACGAACACTCGCCATATTTATTTAACATATATATATATATATATATATATATATATATATATATATATATATATATATATATATATATATATATAGTTTCAATAAATATTCTTCCGAAAAAAGAAATTTATTTAAAAACAATAGAGCTTGCAAATTCACTTTTTTCATGGAAATTTATTTTTTAAAAAAAATGGAATTTTTCATAGCACTTAAATCACATGATTCCATCCTATAAGAAATTTGCAGCCAAAATTAAAATATTAAAATTATCAAAATACATGAACTTAACCTATTTTTAGACTCATTCACAAATTTATTTCAGAATATAAGTTTTGCAATCTCATTCACCATTTTTTTAAAATTCAGATTATTGAAAAAAATACCAAACAAAAATTTTCTTTTCACTATCAAAACAAAATACCTTTTATCTGTTTTTGTTTTTATTTGAGCCACAATTGTTATTAAATATTTCTTATATTGTGGGAATTACGAATTGGAAAAAGAGTCCTCTAAATCTAAGGATTCTTAATCTGGGTAAATTTCTACCTATTTAATTTAATCTTACAATGTAAATTAGGAATTGAAATATAGAAAAAATAGCAAAATAGCTAGATATTCAATTCATGTCGATCTTTAATTTCTTAACACTTTTTTTTTTTTTTTTACTATTTCAGTCATTATTTCAATAAAGCAATGATACCTAATTAGTGTAAAAAGCAAAAAAAAAAAAACCCATCATTAAGCAAAAATTTGATGAAAGGACAAGGAAACCAAGTACTTAGATAGTAAACATAAAACTAAAATAATGACAAAATAACATTTTTATTTTTCCTGTAGTAACAAATAGGTGGCACCTTCTAGTGGATTACAGCGCTTTTTTTTTTTTTTTTTTACACCCTGCAATTCATGGTTCAAATTAATTATGGAGTATAATCTTTTTTTGAATCACTTAATTTGTAACTATCAATATTGGCAACCTTAATCCTAATGCCAAGTTAATAATACAAATGAAACAAAAGACAACATATAACTACTTGCTGGCTTTTTGGAATTTTTTTATTTTGTCTTTCTCAAATCTCAATCGTCCTCCAAATTTTCCAAAAAAAATGAATATTCTAAAATATGCTAATTAAGATCCAATTTCATATGTGCTATTCCAATTAAATAAATAGCTAAAGCCTAAAGAGTCATTAGAACCATTTTACCATTCTTGAACATACTAAATATAGTGTACATGATTCCAATTCAAAGGACAAAATTTTGGTCATATTAAAGTTCTAAATCAAGTGAACTGTTAACACTAGAAACAATACAAGTTATATAGAAATGAATTTGTGTATTCTTGTCCTCTTAATAAAATTTGCCCTTTTGAGATTGCAACTCTGTTCAATTCTAGCTGTCAATACATTATTTGATTATGGCATGGAGATTGAATATCTCAATGGTCCCTAATTGTGTTACCACAGTTGATGCCTGTTTGTCCCTATTGAAGCTTAATACCTAGAAGCAACTTAAACTAGGCTTTGGAGGTGCATTCTTCACTATACCAAAGGAAGAAATGCTAAGAGAATAAGAGCATTGGCATCTATAATTTTTTCATGCAAATGGCTATCTCAATAGGGACTAACTTTCTTCTTCCCTTGTGACCTTTTACCATTGATGGCTACTTGTCCCTATTGAAGCTGATATCTTGATCCAATGCTGAAAAATCATGGAAATCATGGAGTGGCTATAATAGTAGTTAATAGTTCAGATCTTGACATTTTTCTTGCTATTTTCATGTAATGATAATGAGTTTGAAAATTAGGAGTATGTTTTATGTGAAAATTTTTTCAGTGGTCTGTTTTATGTGAAAATAATTAATAAACAACTATTTTTTTTTATTTTTAAAAACAGTTACCTAGTTTGTGGAAGTTTGTTGGATTAAGGCCATATAAGAATTTCACCACTTCTGATTTCTCATGTCCAATAGCCAAAATGGTTCAATCACTTATTGCCAAGGGATACTTGAGATTCTATTTATACTTTAATTGGGTTTGCTGGGCCTGGATTTCAGTTTGTCGAGAAACAAATATGTCTTGATGCATATCCATCATAACTTGCTGGCCCAAGAGACGCATGAAGAAACACTGCATTCTCAGGCATACACAAAACTCATGGGAAGAAGAAACATAATAAAAGAACAAAAAAAAAAAAAAAGAATATATCTCTCAACTTTATAATTTTGCTTCAGTATCAACTGCATCATTAATTTCTACAATGTTCTGAATTATTAGTTTCAGGGCAGTTGTGATGTATTGCTACATACCTGTGTAAATTTTCCCATAAAATTTAACATGGGCACCTCAATCCTCCAAGAAATCTCTCCTAGCAAACTACATTCCAATTAACCCAATTTAGTATATTGCTATAGTAATTGCTATAATATGGTTGCTTTCATTTCTGTAGGAAGCAATGTCAGAGCTCAGTGTGAACAATAGCCTCACTGCTGGGTTCTGCAATTTCCATCTGATCAGTCTCATATTCTTCAGCAATTTCCATCTGATCAGTATCATAGTCCTCAGTAATTTCCATCTGATCAGTATCATAGTCCTCAGCAATGTCCTTCTGATCATTATCATAGTCCTCAGCAATGTCCATCTGATCAGTATCATAGTCTTTGTCTTGGGAAGTTAGACAGTCAGCTGAAGGGTGAACAACACCATATCCAAAGCCTTGGGCAGAGTTGCAGTAGGTCTCTACTGAACCATCATCCTTCTTCTCTAAGTTAATATTACTGAGCACTATGTTGCTACAAGGAACAGTGTCACTGCAGGCAAATTTCATTGCCTTTGCACTCTGTGTAGTGCCAGTAACATTCCGATACATGATCTCACTTATTTTTACAGCTGATGTCTAACAAGGTAAAAGCATAAGAACACACAATTATCAGAATATAACTGGGTAGTTGTTAGAAGTACTAACTTGTGGGGTTTCATAAATTATGATATGAAATGGTATAAATTGCTCAAGTCATCATAGAGATCTTAGAAAACACTACCTGGTTTTGGCAGACTTTTGGGGAATCACAGTAGAATTGATCAATAATGATAGGATTAGCAACATTGTCCATCCTTATATTTTCAAAACGTACCCCACTAACATAACCATTGCCTCCCTGCAGAATAGAAACAGCAAAAAGCAAGAATGTCATCAGGGCTGCTAGATGCACGCTATAAATTATTTCAAATATGATAATAAACAGTATTTGGACACTATCATTAGCCTTTTAAACAGGTAATGACTTCCCATCATAATGCACAAGTTATATTATTACCTGCCAAGTCTTAATCCTGAGGCCATTGGTTGTCTCCTTGAGGAATGCTGTATCCAAGACTACTTTTGTGACTATACCAGTGGAATTGTCCTTCCCAAGACTTCCAATACTGAGTGCCAAATTTTGCACCAAAAAAAGGTCAATAGTAAAAGCAAGAATTTTAGTTCTAGCTCTGCTCTATTCCATGGGATAGAAGAATGACTAATTGAACATAGGATCTAGGATAGCCCTCTTTCATGGTTTATAGAATGGTCGTTTTAGTTCATCTTAGTATTACCTGACTCCATGTCCTGGTCCACAGTAAATTCTTTTCATCTTGATGCCAGAGCTACCATTGACAATTGAGATGCAATCATCACCTGAATACAAGTGTAATATTGACCAGAACAACCTCTCAGTACTGTTTCCCACAAGATTGACACTCATGCTACACTGCAATTTTTTCATATAAAAATTAACTTTTTAGGTGCAGCGCTTCTGCATGATTAGTTTGTTTCCATTTTGCAACCCAACATTAAGGTCCTTCCCAAATTTCTGAAAACCAATGCTTATAAATGTAAAGAAGTGCTAGTTGTTTCTCCATTTTAGTATCATCTCTTGTACAACAGAAAATGAAAATAGGACAGGATGATGTTCAGGAACCTGTTCCAATTTTGCAGTCTTGAAGAATGACATTAGTTGATTCAGTAATATGAATTCCATCAGTGTTGGGACTGTCTTCAGGAGCTGAGACTAGTACTCGGGATACTCGCACAGATGCAGACCGCGAAATCACAAAATGCATCTGTTGGCTGTTTTGGATAGTCAAGCCTTTTACCTTCACTGATGAGCTTGAATCAATAGTTAATGCCTGCAAAAACATCCTGTTAAACCTAAAGTGTTGCACATTTAGTAGCTCTAGTCCTAGATCCTTTGTGTTTGTTTTAAGAGAATGGGCCATAAAATTAAGAAAAAAGATCCTTACTGTTGGCGCTCCTCTGCAAGGCTGCAAAGAAATGAAAAAGAGAAACATGTGTTACATTTTACTTGTTGACATGAAATACCCAAGCACAAATAAAGCAAAAAGAATATTTCATATAATTACATTTGACTTGTTCTTTTTGCAAGATGATGCCCACCATTTGCTGCCCGAGCCATCAATAACTCCATTCCCTTGGAAAAGGACTCCGTTCAGTTTAGAGAAATCAAGCCAGAGTCGTGGAAAGTTTGGATCCCAGTTCTGAGGCTCATCAGGTGCTACTATTGTTCCATCTATCTGTAAAATCATAATGGAAATAGCATGCATAAAATGAAGATAATGCTTCTAATAGTATTGATAATAAGCCCAATTAATAAAGTATCTACATACACAATAGCAGTGAAGACAAAATATGATGAACTATATAGCCTGTGTGTACCTTCAACTTCAAACAGCATTAAAATTTACCTGAATGACCAACCTGTCCTCACAAGGCCCCTTAAATTTTGTTGCATTGACTAAATAGCGGCACCCCGGAGGAACCAAGAAGACTGATTTTGGTGTAGAACAGGCTATCTGCCAAGCTTTGACAAAGGCCTGTAACAACATAACTGAAAACTTAAACCTCAAAATGGCAACGAAAAGCAACTTGAGTAATGATTGTTTACCTTTTATCCTTCAGCTGAGTTTGTAATATTTTCATTTTAGTTTCGACTTGGACAAGATAACATTGCTTAACATCAATTCTAAGTTGTAAGAGCTGATATATATTATTAAGAAAATGCAATAACCTATCGTTTTAATGGTGAATTGTTGACAGGCTAGTAGAGGAGTCCTGACATTCAACCATGGACTTAAAGCTCAATCAAAAAAGTTAGTTAAAAACTAAAAACCTATTGAGTTGCTTTAACAATTCAAATGCAAACCTGGGTGTCATCTGAAACTCCATCTCCGACTGCACCGAAGCTGTCAACATTCACAAGAACCTTGCTACCACGTTGACTTGTCCATGACGGGGTATCAAAAAGTTCCAGCTCATTTTCTTCATCTATTTCAAAGCTTTCAAGTTCCTCCAGTATGCCAACATTGGCATATCCCATATTTCCTGCGACTCCATGAACCACTGTCAGCAAAACAAGAAAGGAAATGATGAATAATTTATCCATGATTTTGTTTGTTATGCCTGTTTCAAGATTGATTGATTTGTATAAACCCATACAAACATTGGGTTAGAATTTATATGTGCATATTAGATTTGGAAATGAATGGTTTTGTGGCCTATATGGCTTGGCTTAAAAGTGTATGAAGGAACATTTTCTACATGCCCACACTTAAAGTACAAGGGAAATATTTTTGTTTCAAGTTGGTTGCTTTACTCTTCAACCAGTAAACAGAAGTAAACCATTTAAAGAGAAAAGGCTTGTGTTCTCTAAAGGGATCCAAATTTTCTGCAAAAGAAAATGTTTCGCAGGTAAATATAATTTCTGTAAATTGTAGAATTAAATATCACTTAAATGTACAACATGGGGTATAGAAATAGCACAAAATCCTAAGCCTTGTGAGGTTAATTGCTTTATTTGACCTAACAGGGCAGCAAAAAGCCAGATCATGATTTTCCACTACATGCATACTATATGCTTCAAGCAAAAGAAAACCTTTCCATAACTGATCTATGACTATGAAGAAGTGGACTTCACAAGAAGGGTTCACCTCATGAAACCAAAGTTGACATTACTGTACACGCTATCCCAGGCTCCGGGATTGCTGGATAATTTGCTATTTCATGCAGAACTCCAAATCTTAATGGCAACTATTCGAATCAATTAAACTGTGACCAATCTCCTTTGTCATTTTCCTTGCTGCAGCAATCTCTTTAATCTGCTGAGAACCTTCAAATTCCCCAATTTCAGAATAATAGTGAACAGTAAAATCTTCAGGAACAAGTTCCAACGACACTTTGGCAGCTTTTCTTCCCACCATTTCATTCCTGTGGACCCTACAACTTCGCAACAATGAGCTCCACATCACAAATCACCCCTTACAGGGGTCTGTTGCAGCAATTCTTCAGCTTCATCCAGCAGACCTGCTCGTCCCAATAGATCTACCATACATGAAAAGTGCTCCCTGACTGGGGAAATCCCATGCAGAGATTCCATTGAATTGAAAACCAATCTTCCTTCTTCAACCAACCCAGAATGGCTACACCCACTTAACACACACAAAAAAGTCACTCTATCAGGTTTCAAACCCTTTTGGATCATGGCTTGAAGCATATCCAGACATTCTTTTCCCATTCCATTCCGGGCAAATCCATTAATGATTGATGTGAAACAGAAGACATTTGGTGAAGGAAGTTGTTCGAAAATTTTTCTAGAAATCTGAATATGTCCATACTTTGAATATGCATCTATCAATGAACATAAAACTGAAACATCAGATTCAAGGCCTAATTTTACTGCAAAACAGCGTACCAATCTGCAGCTGACCAAGCTTGCTGAAACTGACTCTGACAATGCTTTCAACACCATGGAAAATATAACCTCATCGAGTCCAATATCCTTGTCAACCATCAAACCAAACATGTCAACCATCTCATCAACAATAACACAGTGCCACAAAGAGGTCATTAATGAATAACAACACTCCAAAGTTGTTTTCGGAAGACTTTCATGCACCGATACTGCATTCTCAATGTGACCCAGCTCACAAAACCCACGAAAAACCAAATTCCACAAGGCTAAATTTCTCACAGGCAATTCACTAAACAAGCTCAAAGCCAAATCATCAAGTCCCATACGAACTACCAGCATACAAATTGAAACCAAACGCAAGTTTAACAACTCTGCAGTGAACTTGATTCGCTACTCTACAAAATCCAGAATCACCACAACAGATACTTCAAACAGAAGAAAACGTTGATGGGCTTTATTTGATTCCTTGTGAAACCATTTCAAAGTACAGAAAAAGAGCCTGTTTAGGGATTCCGTATTCACCACGCCCAGAAATCATCAAATTATATGAACAACATCACATACAGGCACTTCATCGAATAACTTGCGAGCAGAATCTAAGAGCCCACATTTGATCAAATCATCAATAATCCTGTTTCTGGTGTAAATGAGCTGATGGGTGTTGGGTTCAAAGTAAGAGTCCAAAAACAGT
This sequence comes from Omphalea diandra, assembly GCA_949677035.1. Taxonomy (NCBI): domain Eukaryota; kingdom Viridiplantae; phylum Streptophyta; class Magnoliopsida; order Malpighiales; family Euphorbiaceae; genus Omphalea; species Omphalea diandra. Next base: position 5,530 of record CATIWR010511569.1, on the reverse strand, counting down.
GAATTGGTAGAGAATGACGACAATATAGGTAGGTATTTCGCTGTTAATGTTGTTATGGTACGGACAAGATAAAAAAAATTTGTGCCTTTCATTGCTCATCGGCACATGGGATTAAGGAAAGAGTCAAAAAGGTTGAAACTTCAACATCAAATTCCATTTGGTCATGATTCCAACAACTCAGATCCTTACACTATTGAAAAAGATGTGATCTTGGGATTCAATAAAATGGTCAGTGAGTTTTTCTTTTTTTTTTCTTAATTTCTTAAGATGCACGAAAGCTGTTCAGTGAGTTAAAAGAATAAAATGTAAATAGATATAGTTACTTTTTCACCAGTTTTTTTACAACATAAATCAAAGTTAATGGATGTATATTCATCAATTATCAAATGTTTATTTTTTAGCTTTGAATAGGAGTTTAAGTAATTAATTCTATATTTATTAACCTCCTAATTTAAAAAAAATTACAATAAAATGAATTAGTTAATTATCATTTACATTTTATTACAAATTTTTCTATCATCCTCATCAACAACCTTTTTCATCATTAAACAAGTCCCATGCAATACCACGAATATAAGAAAGTGAAAGGGAAGAGGGAGAGGGGGGGGACGTGGGGGGTAGGTGGAATAAAAGATTGATTTAAAAGACACCATTTTAAATCCTCCTTGTGCCAACCTACTCTTGTCTAAAGATTCCACTTCTAATCATGGATACCCGGTTGCAAATACAAAAACATCATTACAATTTCAAAAAAAAAAAAGTACCAACAAGGTTAAAAAGAAGAAACTGAGACACTGTATCAATCATTAAACCTTATCCATCAGAACATACATATGAACTTGATATAATGGTTGATTCACCTTAAACGGAAAGGACAACAGTTTGCTTAATACAAAGAAGCAGAAAGCAGCCCAAATTTAAAATTGGGTTTATTTCTGTCATTATTATTCATGATTTGAAGCAGTTAATCTTAAATGTAAAAGCACCAGCACTCCACAAGCAAACATGAACGAAGTTTATAAACACCGAGATCAATTGTATTAACACGTTGAGGCAATAGCCTCTAAAAGGGAGGCTACAAATTGCATTTGAATTTCTTCATCAATCCTTGAAAAGAGAGGTACATGCACAAAAAGAGATTTGTGACCCTTCTGTTCTGCAAATCGAAGAGAGTGATAATAAACATAGTTGCATACAAAGCGCCCTGCATCATCTGATATATTCACATCATAGCCCTTCTTCTTCAAGAATCTCAGTATGGCCTCAATGGAGCAACATGTCTTCACAAACAAAAATAATGAAGAGTTAACATGGACATAGAGATCCATAGCACATAATAAAATCAAACTATAAAACATCTGTGTAAATAATTCTAAATGAAGTTTAATTTTCAAGCATATTTAATTCATTCAAGTTCCCACAGTGCAGGTAAAATGCAAACACCACCAATAAACTAGGTAAATGATATCCAACATCAAATGATAACAGGTCATAAAGTACCTCCCTTGTGCAAGAGATTCCTCCATCTCCAGGGACTACGGGGTGTTGCTGGAAAAACCAAAACAAAAATCAGTGTCCAAAATAAGGAGAATGTAATCTGAATAACACAAAATTGTTTCGTGTAGAGATGCAAATTATTATATCATTCATTTTTAGAAAAATAAAAAGGGTCCTTCTCATAGACAAAATAAAATAAATAAGAGAGAAACAAAAAAATCTGGCCCAGCAATGACGAAATAAAAAGAATAATAGCTCTTCAAATGGAAGAAGCAGATTCACCTGAGGTTGCCATCCTAGCTCATCTGGACAACGGAAGGTCGCTTCATTCACTGCAAGTCGCTCAATGGCAAATCTTAATGCCCCACTATTTACCCCTAAGTGAAGCTGATGAAGCAGTGAAAGTAAAAAGACTATATATCCAAAAAACTCAACTCAGAAAACAATGAAACATACATATACACACAAATCAACAGCATATGTTTTATGTATGATATTAAACAGCCTCGCAAGCCAGTCACACAAAGACCAGAAATCAAACCAAGGTTACAAAACAAGTATGATCAACAATGTAAGTATGAGAGATCTGTATCAAGGGTGAGCCAAGCTCATGAATTGGTAATCAATAATATCTTTAATACTTAGAAAAGAAAAAAAAAAAAAGAATCGAGCTACAGGAAATAGACATCTATCCCAAAAGAGCTCAAGAGCAAAGAACAATGGGCTTCAACATTGAAACGCAAAATGAAGAAGAATAAGCAAGCAAAGAGAAATTCAACCAAATTAAGTGATTGAAATCATACACAACATTGCACAAAGAATTGAAATTTTTTAACTGACCCATACAACTTGTTCATTCTTGCCATCATTTGTAGTTGCAGTGTTCGATTCCAAGACCTTGTAAAGTGTGGAAAGAGCACCATCTCCAGCACTCTCAAGAACAGTACAACTTCCCAGAGTAACCCCAGCAGGCAGCCCTTTCTTTTCAACGAAATCCTTCAAATTGTTAACTAATGTCTCTGTTGGATTTTCAGCTACTCCTTGAAACTTCTTAAATCCAGTAACATGAATAACTACGCCCTTTGGCCCTTCAGATCCCATGTTCTCCCCGTATTGAACACAAATGCAGTTCCCAATTTTCTATAAACAAATATACAAAACCCTCTGCAATCCACCAAATCCAAACAATCAAAATCAATCACAAACCTTCATGATCAGAAAAAAGCAAAACCAACATAGAAAAACACTTGATCCCAGCTAAAGACCCTGCCACCTTTGGGTGTTTGAATTGACAAAAAAAGCCAAATAAAAATCTACTTCCCAATTAAAATTTACTCAAATTCCACAGCATTTCAACTATATTAGATTGCAGAATCCAGCCGAATTATGAATTCTTTAAAGCATCATGGCACATGGTCAAGTGGGCAATCATAATTTTTCAAAATTCACAAACTAAACTAATCCAACTTTCACTTATTAACCAATTATGATGCTGAAAGAATCAGTTCAGAGTTTAAACTAAGAAACCTTCATGATCAGTCACAAGCAAAACTGGCATACAGTTCTGGTACATATAAATTCAAACACTTGATCCCAGCTAAAGATAAGACCTTTGGATGTTTGAATCGATAAAAATCCATATAATCTACTTCCCAGTTAATATTCAGCTATGAAAGACAAAACTCCAAAGCATTTCAACTATATTAGATTACAAAATCCAGCTGAATTATGAATTCCTTAAAGCATCATCAGTCATGGTCAAGTGAGCAATCAGTAATTTTCAAAATTGACAATCTAAACTAATCCAACTTTCACTTGTTAATCAATTATAATGCTGAAAGAATCAGTTCAAAGTTTAGACTTTTTCCACTGCTTAGTAAACAAGAAAACAAGGGGCCAAAAAGGGAAAAGAACTGTAGAATCATAAAGAAAGAAAGCAGAAACCAAAAAAGTTGCCTATAGGAAACAGACCTCGAATATACGACAATTTGCTGTTCCAATAGGAAGAAGGAGACGGAGAAGAAGATAAAAGTGTCTTACTTTTGCAGCTATCCTTTCTTGTTCTTGGTCTTTTATTGGGTGAGTGGAGAGATAGCCATTAACACAAAAGGCCCTTGTATTTTATAATTATTACTAGACAAATGCCACTATATTTGATTAACGTAATGGACACATTCGTGGCAAATAGCATAGGCGTGCCGGCGACGGTAACGATCCAGTGTCGTCGAAGAAACTCCTTGTTTTAGTTGATGGACTTCAAATTAAGTTGGAATCCTCAAAATTTTGAAGATAGTCATTTCAAATATTGATTTTTTTTATTCGATATTTAAAAGAGAGACTATATTAATTTTACATTTTTCATTCAAAATATAGATATAAATTTTGTTTAAAAAAAAAGATATAAATTTATTCATTTCCAATTTACATTTATTCAAATACACTCTTAAAAAAATGATTTCTTGTTGCCTAATTTAGCTTTGATAGGAAAATTTGATATTCATAATGTTGACTTTTACTGGATTTTTGGTGTGGACTATGGTAGGTATTACTACTTGCGCTATCAAAACTAACAAAATGAAAATTATATGCCAACAAATCTAAAAATATTATTATTTAATATCAAAATGAAAATTTTAAATAATTTTTAACCTTGATTTTGAAAAATATATAATAACAATAATAATAAGGTTAAAGATTTTCTTTTTCATGTTTAATTTATATTAAAGATAATAGAGATAATTTTTACAGAATATTGGTATTATATTTTAATTCAAAGAGTTTTTATATACTGCTGAAAGATAATATAAATATGTTTTGATTTTAGGCTGAGGGATTAACTATATTTGTAGGTTTATTTTCCTAATCTATGCTTGATTTTTTGTTAATGTTTTCATATTTTATTAAAAATAAATATTCTAAAACAACATAATATAACATATTGAAATAATCAAATTAATTAAATTAATCGCTCTAAAAATTAAAAAAAAATGATTGATTCGATCACCGACCTGATCTTGGAAAAGAAATTGTATTTACCCTCTGTTTGAGAATAAGAGAGAATGAGAGGAGAGAAAAGTAAAAAAAAAATTTATTTGGTAAAGAGAGAGAAGGAGAAAAAGGAAAAAATGAGGTAAAATTAAATCACTTACATCCATCATTTTTAATCACCCCAAAGTGAAGTGAAAGGGAGTTTTTTTTATATAAATTACATATATGTCAATAATTTATTTGTTCAAATTTTAAATTTATAAGATAAAACTATAATTTAATCTTATTAAATATATATTATTTAATTCTTTTCATTTTCTCTCTTTTATCTTTCTATCTTTTCTAAGTAAAAAAGGAAAAACAATAAAATCATCCTTTCATTTTCTATTAGCCAATTTTCTAAAATCATCCTCTTCGTTTTCTATTTTCTATTAGTCAATTTTCTCGTCTCTCACTTTCTGCCCACCCGTTGTTTTCCCAAAACAAAGGGTCAGTGCATTTATTTGGTGTTTAGGCGGAGGACGCGTGAGTCATGGCCATTGCGGCGAGGCTGAAAGTCAGAGAAAGTGAAGCTCGTATGGCTGACTACTTGCCATTTCGATAGCTCGATCTGCAACTTCCCCAAAAAAAAAAAGGGTTGAATCATCAAATCAGAACGAAGAAAAAGATTCATTCTTTCTTCTGGGTTTCAAATTTCATTCACTGCAGACGTTGCATTGGGCTTAATCACCTGATCATAATAATTATATCCAAAACTAATGCCTCTCATCTACTTCGTTCGTAAATCAGACTATCGAACAGAGATGTATTTCGCAGAGCTGCCAAGAATAGGTGATGATGTTATATCATCAGTTACTCAAGAACACAAGAGCCCATCTTCTACTTCTTCTTGGTTAAGGTATGAGTATTAGCATAGTTGACATATTATTTCCATAATTGTATATATCTTTGTAATTATGGTATATATATTTCTGTAGCAGATTTTAGGGATATATAGCAGATTCTTAGAGATATATATAGCAGATCTTTAGGAATATATTGTAAT
>CATIWR010511550.1:0-16875 GCA_949677035.1 Omphalea diandra | reverse complement strand
ATATATATATATATATATATATATATATATATATATATATATATATATATATAACTCATCTTCAATTTTAAATCAGTGTCTGTCATTTATTAAATAATTATACTAACAATATAATATTTATGATTAGTGATAATAATATTTTTATATTGTCATGTGATAAATAAATTAATAATTAAATATTTTAGGTCCTATTTAGTTTGAAGTTACTTACATGAAATTAACTTTCAAATGTTACTTCCTATAAAGTTATTTGCTAGAAAGTTGAACTCTATAATATTTAATTTACATTTTTTTTTTGGAGAATACTTTACAATTATATTTGGTTTACTCATTCACTTTTAGAAAAGAATGTGATAAAATATTATTTTATTTCTAATCTATTAACATAAATAGTTTCACTTCGACTAAAGTATCAAATAAATTTTTGAACTTCTTTCAAAGCGACAATAACAAAGTGACAATAAAAAATAAAATGAAATTTTTCGTCAAATTTGCTTATGAACTTATATTATTTCGTCATAAAAGTCATTTTTTGTCAAAATTACTCGATTTCATAATAATTTTATTTGTTTATTCAATTGCAACAGATATATAAAAAAAATTGATTAAACAAGAGTATAACAGTGTATAAAAATACTACTAAAAATACTTATTGTGGAGCGAAGAGTCCATGCGGAAGCACAGACAAGAGAAAATTTTTTTTTTCCATCAGAAAAGTGAGATAGAGAATAAGAGATAATTCTTGCATCACCCACTTGTCATTCCTAAGTCAATGCCCCCCTTTAACTAATATATTGAACTTTTATTACAAAATAATACAAAAACATAGGTACTTTTGATAAAAAATGACTATTACGACAAAATAATATAAGATCGGAGATCATTTTGATGAAATAATATGAGTTCAGAGATAAATTTGACGAAAAAATTCATACTGTATTTTATTGTCACTTTGAGACAAGTTCAAAAGTTTATTTGATATTTTATTAGTTTTATTTCATCAAATAATTTTATTTAAATAATTATAAAATTATTTAAAATATATTTCTTAATTTTCCTAATGAAATTGAATTTATTGACCTTCTTCTTAGTAAATTATTTTTTCTATATTAAAACATTTGAATAACCTAAAGGAAGTACAAGTTGTTTTTTACTCTATTGTTAGCCAACTTTATCAAATTAAACAATACCTTAGCTTCCTAAACTAAACTCAAAAACTATAGAAAATTCGATAATATATGAAATTTTCTTTTAAAAACAAATTTGAAAAATTAACAATATAGAAAAATTCTTCATGCTTATACTTTTTAGGACTTTAATAATAATAATAATACACATTTAATTTTTATATATAATAAGAGAACATTTTGAAAGAACTAAAAGGATAACAATGAAAAACAAAAAAGTTATGAATTTTTTATTTTTATTGAAATAATTATATTATTGAAAATTAATATACTAATTTAATTATTTTTTAATATTTTTATTTATTTTAAAAATATAATTATAATATTTTGTATAAAATAAAGCATATCATAAAATAATTATTTATATATTATTTTTTAACTAATTAATTATTTAATAAAAATAAATATTAAACACAATGCATGAATTCTCAACTAATTGTATGAAATTTTTACAGTACAATTAATTCTAAGATTTTAAAATCTGGCTGGATCTTTGATATAGCCAAGACCAAATAGGAGAGTGATTTAGTTTTATATATATATATATATATATATATATATATATATAATATTTTATAAATAGAGATTTCTAAATAAAATTTTTTGTCCATATATAATAATTATAAAATATAAAAGAAATAATTTAATTATTCAGAATTAGTAAATGTTATTTTATTATATTAAAAATCATATATTGTGAAATAATTAAAATAATATCATTATTAATATAATAATTTTAATAAATTATTTGTAATTTTTATAATATTTTATTATTTTTTAAATTTATAAAGTTATATTATGGTTATTTTTGTATTGATTTATTACTTCTAAAATTCAAATAGTTATATGATAAAACTACAATAAATTTGTTTAAAAATAAAATAAAGGTAATCATTGTATTTATTATTGATTTGATTTAAGTAATATAATTTAAAAAATCAACGTTAAAAAGTTTTCAAAAAACTAAAGGGTAAATCTTGTCAATCCAATACGAGCTAATTGAGTCACCAATTTTTGACTGAATCAATCAAATTTTGATTAGATTTCTTTTATTTTGGATTGCAAGATCGACATGAACTGATCAATAATCTAGTTTATTAGTTTTTTTAATTAAGCTGAATTTGAAAATATTGGTTTATAAAAACACAAATTAACTACTAGAACAGATAAAATGATAAATTACATATTAAAGAATCGTAGTCGCCATTAAACGAAGAATGAATCCCTCCAAAGTCCTGTAGTAATTTAAGATAGTTTTCCTTTTTTTGAGAGTAATTAAATGTGATATAGTTATAGAAATTAATAAAATCATTGTGTTAAAAAAATAGATTGAGTATTGAATTAGTTAATTAATTAATTTTTTATTCAATCAATTTAATTAATTTGATTCAAATAGATTAAAATAGAAAAATCAAAGTAGTGTTAAAAGTCTAAAAAAAGCAAAAAATTATAAAAATATTTATAATATTCAAAACAAAAAACTAATTTTGAAGTGAGCTATAAATTAAATTAGTGTATGGGTCATTTTTTTTAAAATAATATAAGATATTTTTATTTATAAATAGTGATACAATATCTATAAAAACTAATAATTTTATGAAATTGATCTTAACACTATTAACAAATGCATATTGATTTAGTTCCAAAATTATAATTTTATTTTCGTTATGAATTTTTTCTGAGTCTGTATTTTTATTAATTATAGAGATTTCATCAGATATGGTATTATAACACAGTGGTGGAACCTAAAACTAATTTTAGGAGGCTCACTCACTATTGAATATAAAAAATTTTCAATATAATTAAATAAGTACTTAACAATTAAAATATCAAAACGACAAGTATAAAATCAATACAATATATACATGTACATGCTACAAAAAATGACTATTGATTGATACTTGAATAATTCACAATAAATGTAATTCACAATATATAAATGTAACTCACAATAAATCAATTAGGTTTTATAATTCACAATTCATAATATATTTTTAATTTATATTTATATTTCTAATTTACAATAAATTCACAATATACCTTTAATTTAAATTTTCTAATTCACAATATTTAAATTCATAAGAAATTTATTTCCTAATTCACAATTCATAATATATTTTAATTTAAATATTATATTTCTAATTTAAATTAGAGTTCCAAATTCATAAGATATTTTTAATTTAAATTTCCTATGTCTAAATTATGATTTTTATTTCAAATTCAATCAATTCACAATTTTTAAGAACATGAAAGGAAAACAAATGAATGTCATATTTTTCATGTAATACTAAGTGAACTAAAATATGAAAAAATGAAAAATATAGAAAATTTAAAAAGAATAGTTTGAACTTACTCACTCTTGATTGAATAATTTACTATAAATTCTTCAAATGCTTGATAGATTAGCCTAAAAGATTGATAAAAATTAAAATTTTGAAGAGTAACTTGAATGTTTTTCGAAGGAAAGGGAGAATATTGAATGAGAAAAAGGAGAACATTTGAATTAGGGGAGGATTAGGGATTTGGGGAGAGGAAACTTTGTTTGGATTTTTTTGGGGCGATGGGACAGGTTAAGGTCTCTCTTCTTTTATTTATTTATTTTATTGCCAGTTATTCAAAACGACGGTATTTTGAGTAAGTGACCAAAAATTATTTTGTTTTTTACACTTAAAACGACGTCATTTTGAGTGTGAGAAACAAATAAAAAAAGTTTTAAGGCGGGTGTTCTTTTTCCCTACGCCACCCCTCCTTGGTTTTCTCTCACATAGCAAAGGGTTGAATTTCTGCATCCAGGGGGGCTGAAGCCCCTCAGCCCCCTGGTTCCGCCATTGTTATAACATAATGTGAATTAAATTTTATATAATATATGATAACATATTTGAAAAATAATATCTAATAATATATTATCATATATTACTAGACAATCAATCTCAAATTCTCCAAATTTTTTTTAAAAAAATACCAAAACTCTATCCAAAAAGACAAAACAATAAATATAAAATAATAAAATAAATTTAATAAATAAGATAAAATATTCTATTTTATTGAAGAAAATTAAATAAAAAAAGAAATTTGCTATCGATAAAACATATCAACGTAGATCAAAACACTAAAAAACGAATTGTACTTAAAAAAAAAAAAAAAGACCAATGTAATGGTTCATTCTTAGTTTTGGTTGATAATAATATTATTTGATCTATCTTTTCCATAAATGGGTTGATTGGCTTGGCTGCTCCATGTCATACATGCACATTCGGATCAACGCTGCCTATAATTGCCTTTCAATTCGTCCACTCTAATATTTTCTATTGCTCAAAAAAGATAAAAAGACAAAATATTTTAATTAATCGTTTACATGAACCCTTCGATTTTTTCTTCCTTGTGCAGGCAGATTGCCACCAGCTAACAAGATTCCAATATGGATGTTGACTTTTAGATGACTTATCAAACTAAATAAAACTAGTTTATTTGGGCGTTGTAATTTAATATATTATTTAAAAATATTTTTAAATCTTATATATATATATATATATATATATATATATATATATATATTATATCAAATACATATATTTTTCTTTTCTAAACCTTCAATCATATTGATAGAATTTAATAATTTACACCTTAATAGTAAATATACTTCATTTTGTGGTTATTTTTACTAAATATCAGTGATCTATCTAGACTCTCGTAAAAAAGGACTCATACTATTTTATAAAGAAAAATCCATATAATCAACAAAATAAGAATTTATATTTACAAATTAAATAAAATTTACAAATTCAAAAATTATTAAAACAAAAAATGAAAAAATAAATTCACACATAAATTAAAAAAAAGAGTAAGTTATAAATGATTTAAACTACAAATTTAGCAATATATTAAGAAAAACTTATTTGTTGTTCTTCAAGAACTATGAGAATACCCAAAAAAAAGTTATAGAAAAATTGAAAAAAAATATATCTACTAAAAAACTAATAGATTTAATGCTATGAAGTTAACATTGACATGAGTTTAAAAATCAAAACCCTTGTCGGAAACACATAGAAATATAAGATACATAATAGTTTGAGATTAATTATTTAATTTGTTAATTTTAACTTTTAATAATGATTGATTTAAACTCATTCATTTATAAATTTTTACTCAATTTATCTCATATCTACCATTTCACAATTAAATTTTTAATATTAGAACGAGTCTGACTCGGTTTAATTTCTATTATCGATTTTTTATCTAGATGTCCAGTTCCAGTGATCCAATTCAATGTTGTGACTGCATCTAATCTTCAATTTCTGCCATCAATTTATCATGTGGATTTTCAATCCCAATGACCCTATTCAGTATTGTCGTTGAATTTAATTTTTGATTTCAAGGAGAGAAATTTCAATTTCAAGTGATCAACTGAGCAATTACCACTTAAAAGGAGAGTGTTAAGAGCCAAAATCTCACATAAAAACACATACAAAATTATAAGGGTATATAATAGTTTGAATTTAATTATTTAATTGGTTAGTTCTAAACTTTTAGCAATAATTGACCTAAACTCATTCATTTTTAGGCTTAACTTTTATTCAAATTTTCTCACCTCTACTCTTTCAATTAAATTTCTACTACAATTTGAAAAACTCAAAAGATTTTTTTATTTACAATTTTTAAATTAAATATTTTAGATATCAAATTGATATAGCTTATGATAATTTAGGATTGGATCGTAATTATATTATGAGGAAGCCAATTATATAAATATACTATATGTTATTGGATATAAATAATTTTATGAGCTTTATAAATTTTTTATTTATGTTATATCAATAATAGTAAATAAAAAAAAATGATTAAGTGTATATGTAAATATATAAAGGCGAAACCGTCTTATCCCTTTAAATGTGTATTTTACAATGACAGATTTTATAATATTATCAAATAACACAGTCTAATGTGATAGTGAGTAATAACTTTTATATAATCTAATAATGTTTAATCCTATTTAATCAAATTGTTATAATAACTTTTATTTAATATAATGATGAATTATTAATTATGACATCGTAGTGTAATAACATATACAATACTGTAGCCTTCACTCTCTTTAAATATTCCACCCATCAGAAAAAAAAAAAAGTAATATCGAAATGATCAACTTACATTAGAATCGTTAAATTAATTCCAATGATTCACACGTATAGGGATTGAAGTTGTCGACACACAAATTCATATGATTAGTTAGCTTTCGCTTTCCTTGAATGGTCACCATTTTCAAATTACTATCAGATCATTCAATATGACTACTAGTGTTGATGGACGACTTGTCAACGGCATATGATACCACCCACAGCCCACCGCAACCCAAAATTTTGACCTTCATCAGTTTCTGCATAAGCTTGGTGTCCTCTATAGGAATTTTTAAGATTTTCACCATATTGTGCATGCCTTTATTGAGAATTTATCAAATTTACTCGCACTGAATAACTAAAATATATAGAGTAGAGGAGAGACAGGTACATCACAAGGAAAAGCAGCGGGCAAATTGCAGTGGTGGTACAATAGTAGCAGCGGATGAAGGTGCAGGTACAATAGTAGCGGTGGGTTGATAGTTGATAGGCAGGTGATGGAGCTGTTTGTGTGTCATCTACATGATGGTGCAAATTAAAACCACGTAGAAGTGGTAAAAGTTGGGTTCTCCAGAGAAGATAGTTGGTAAATGTGAGCTTGATTGAAAGCTGATGTGAGGCATTTGGAACGGTTGACAAAGATGAATAAGAGACACCATCAGTAGCCATGACAACCAAAAAAGAAAAACAAACCAAGGAAACAGGGGGAAAAAAAGTTGTTAGATCTTTAAGCAAGCTCTTATACCATGTAGATTGAAGTATTGAGCCAAGGTAAGTTTTCTGTATTTGCTGTGAAAATATATATACTGGTACAGAGATATATACAATAAAGAGATTATCTCTTCACAGTGTAGGTAAATTTTCGGTATATATATATATATATATATATATATAAGATTTGTGCTGAAGGCATGCATATATTTTCCTTGTTTAAATATTTCCTAACATTTGACATTAAATTTATTGCGTTACTGTGAAAGTAGTTTAAGAAATCTCAAAAGGATTAGCATTTAGCAGCAACCATCATACACATTTAGAAAGAAAACAATAATGATGAGAAGACAGAGTCAACTCGTAAATTGATTGTACCACGTGGAGAGATGAGCTTTCAAGTTTCAACAATTTTGTCAAATTCAAACACAGGGATCCACTTGATGGATTATCAATTTACCAACATATTCATTAGCAATAGCAATAGCTAGCAGCTGTTTTTCAAATCCAGCTTCTTGGGTGGCAAAATAAATTATTTTTATCAAATTTTGTTCCTTGTCATTTAGGTAAGCTCCATCTTTTTTTATTTAGAGAAAGAGAGAGGGGCACCCCAATGCATATGCAGTCATGGCAAATACAAGGATTACAATTTATAAAACAACGTTAATTAATTAGTAGGTCAATGCCTTATATGTACTTTATTCTCTATATAACTTGTTGCGATTATTTATAAGCATCGCTTAGTCTGAGCAGTATATCAAATTGTCAGCTTATTCAATTTACAATTATATTAATTTCAATTATTCAACTAATTAATTAATTATTTAATAAAAATAAATATTAACAGTTATTTAAAAATATTATTATAATTTTTATGTTATATAACACGCTTATTCACAACTAATTTTATGAAACGTTACAATATAATCTATGTTAACGTTTAAGAATCTGATTTGATTTTTAATTTAACTAAGATAGAAGATTGCAAGTTAGAGATCAAAGTCACGTTGAAGTATATATATATGCGTGTGTAATGTTATAATGATTACTATTATTTTTATCTATTTACGGTTATTGCACTTTTAGCTTTTATATTAAAAATTTAACAATTCTGATCATTTTGACTTGTAATTAATGCGTACATTAAAAATTATAAATATTTATTATTTAATTATAAAAATAATAATAATCTATGAAAATATAACCATTGAAAACTCTCATATATATATATATATATAACCGATGACATAATTTTTACTAAAATCATTGTTTTGAAAAAAAATAGATTAACTATTGAATTAGGTAGGTGATCAATTTTTTGTTGAAAAGAAGTGTTAAAACAATAAATGCCTTTCAATTCGTCCACTCTAATATTTTTTTATAACTCGAAAGAGTTAAAATATTTTAATTAATCGTTTTCATGGGCCCTTAGATTTTTTGCCCCTTTTAGTCTTTGCACAGAAAAATGGCCCCCAGCTAGCAAGATTACAATATCGATGTTGACTCTTAGATGACTTATCAAATAAAATAAAATAAATCTCCAAATAAATAATAAATGCATATTATTTTTTATTTTATCAGAAAAAATATGAACCTTTCATCTATATATTAAATTTAATATATTTTAATAAAATATAAGATTCGTTCAGTAAAATTAATAAATTCAATTTTTTTTTTGAAAACTTCAATCTGATTGATAAAATTTGATCATTTATACTTTAATAGTAAATATATTATGTTTAGTAGTGATTTCGACTATATATCAGCTCACATATCTTTTGAATGAGTTGAATAATAATAATAATAATAATCTAATCATAAAAATATATAAATTTTCATATAAGAAGAATCAAAATAACAGTGATTTGTCAGACTTTCCTAAAAAATAACTCGTATTCTTTAATAAAGAAGGGACCATATAACCTACAAAATAAAAATTTACACATTAAATTAAAAAAAACTTGGTAATTGATCTTATTCATTTGTCGATACACAAATGCATGATAAATCTGCTTTCCTTTCTTTTAATGTTCACCATTTTCAATTTACGAACAGATCATTTAATATGACCATTAGGGTGCGCTAGTTTTTTTATTTTTTTGAGAAAATTAGGGTGCGTTAGTTAGGAATTAACTATTAATCTCATTTCATCTCATTTAAAATATATTTTATTTAGGGAGTTAACAATTAGAAAGATTAATAATTAATTATTTTTTTTTATTCCTATTAACCTACTTCTCCTAAATCAAAAGGGATGAAAGGATGATAAAAAAATATAAAATTCTATTTCTTTGTGCTGTATTATCATTGTTATAAATAATATAAAGTTAAATATCATAAAAATAAATTAATATTATTAATATAATATAAAATATCATTAATATGATAATAATTAATAATAAAAATTGTTAATCTAAATTGCATAAAATAATAATAGTAATAATAATAATAATAATAATAATAATAATATTACTTTATAATTTTTAATATAATAATTATTACTAATATATCAAAATTATTAATATAATATTATGATTATTAAAAAAGTGACATGATATACTAATAAAAAATTGCTAATATAATAATATTTATAATGTATAATTATTATAATAATATATTAAAATAGTATCAAAAGATTATTATGAAAATAATTTTAGTTAATTAATATTATTAAATAACATTAATTTCAATTTTATATTTAATATTATATCAAACACAATTAACTTTTATTTTATAATATTTTATTTTTTCTTTACTTTTCTTAGTTGTTACTAATATTTTTATTCTTTTTCTTTATTTTCTTAGGTCAATTGACTGGTTAGTTTGACTGTTTTAATTGATCTAATTTAATAGAGTATTTTTGAAAAAGCATATAAATAATCCTTAAAATTATTTAAAATAAAAAATATAATATTGATAAAAATAAAATTAATTTTTAAATTTTGAGTAAAATATTGTAATTCTTTTATTTTTTATAAAATCCTATAATTTTTTATTAAATTGGTTTGATTTGATTTTAAATTTTGGCATTTTTTTGATTTTGATTAGTTTTTTAGGTAATCAATTTTTAATATTAAACTAAACTAAATCATTTATCAATTCTTTATTTTATTAATTCAATTGGTCAATCTGATTTAATACTGAAAATATTAATTTTTACAGTTTTATTATTACTCTGTAAACTATTAGTTTTCATTTCTTTAAACCCAACACACGCATCCCAAGTGTTGACGTACGACTTGTTAACCGCATATGCCACCACACCCCTTCGCAACCCAAAATTTTGACCATTGCCAATTTCTGCATAAGGTTGGCGTCTAGGAATTTTCAACATTTATATATGCTTCAACAGGTATGAATTGCGCATGCCTTTATTGAGAGTTTTCACGCACCATAAATCTTAAATGGATGAAATTAAATTAAAAATAATTGAGTTAAAATTGAACCTAATGAAGTGAATCATATACATCTGAAATAGTTTTATTAATAAAACAAATTAACCAAATCAAAGTTAAATGAATTAAATCAAATCGAATAACTAAAATATATATAGAGAGAAATTTATCAGTTGTACATCCAATCAATGGAATAATTAGGCTTATGTTTAAAAAGGAAATGAGTTTTTAATACTTAAACAAATATTACAGTAATTTTTTGACAGTAAATGTTGATTATTGGAATTATAATTCACTTATTAGTTGTATCTCTCTCTATATAAATTCATATACAAATATGATTTAATTAATATGCTTAAATGTTTCCAAAAAAATTAATACGCTTAAATATAATTTAGTTTTTTACATGACTTTTTTCAATCGAATGACTGAATTATCTCAAATCTAATTAAATTGTCTTGAATGAAATTAAAATTTATAACAAAAGAAATAAAAATATAATATCCGAACCAATTTTTCACACAATTGTATATTTGAAATTTTAGAATGATTGATTTTCATTATGATTTTAAAAATTTTTAAATAACCAATTTAGAATTAGATCTGATTACCCTTAGTTGGGATTACCTTAAAATTTTTTTGGTTTTTTTAATAATTTTGTTAGGATGAGTTTGGTTTGATTTCATATACTGTGTCATAAAATTGTAATTTAGTTTATATTTTACATTGAATTTATTGCATTATTGTGAAAGTAGTCTAATGAGTCTCAGAAGGATTAGCGTTCGGCAGCAGCCATCATATGCATTTAGAAAGAAAATAATAATGATCAGAAGACAGTCAACTGAACTTTCTATATTCATAATAAAATAGTACTCCTTAATTTATTGTACGACGTGGAGATGAACTTTCAAGTTTCAACAATTTTGTCAAATTCAAGCATAGGGATCCACCTGATCGATTATCAACCTATTCGTTACTAATAGCAAGCAGCTGTTTTTCAAAATCCAAGTTCTTGGGTGGCAATATAAATAATTTTTATCAATTTTATTCCTTGTCATTTAGGTAAGCTCCATCATTTTTTATCTAATAAAAACATTTTTTTTTATTTTTTTAGCCATTTTTTTATCCAAATCTAATATATGCTGTTAGTTTGTAAATGTAAATTTTCTAAGAAATACATAATTATTTTAATATATCTAATTAAAAGTAGTAATTGATTATTATATATGTATATTTTATTTTATCTCAAAAAAAAAAAAAAAAGAGATGAGCACATGCATACCTTCACAATTAATTTGTAATAATTTATTTAGAGAAAGAAAGAAAGAGAGAGAGAGAGAAAGAGAGAAAGAGAGGCAAACACAAGCATTATAATTTATACTCCATTGATTAATAGGTCAATGCCTTCTATGAACTTCATTCTCTATATAACTTCTTGTGATCATTTATAAGCATCGCTTAGTCTAAGTTTATGGATAATATATCAAATTGTCATCTTATTCAATTCATAAATCATGAAGATGAGATGATCTAATACAACTATTTTCAAAAGGTTTCGTTAAGAACTTGGCTTCCAACTGCGTAGTCATTTATAATTTTATATATACTAGTTCCACGTAATTATCAATTAATCAAAAGAATTATAGCCCTAGTTTAGATATAATAACAATCTTAAATGTCATCCATTCTTGAACCATATTTTACATTATAATTAAGCAAGTTGGAATCATACTTGACTAGTTGCATATAATTTTAATAACGGTGATTTCTATGCTTACTTTGTTTGAAAACAAAAGATTTTGTTAGCAGATTTTTTTTTTTTTTTTTGTGAAATGAAGTAATTTTTTCTATTAAATTGACATATTTTAAGTAATTACTTTTTCATAAAAATGATATTATTTTATTTTTTGATAATGATATTTTTTTTGGTTAAATCATACATGACATTGAGCATCATTGTGCTAATTTTTGGTGGGGGACTAAAGTGAGCCAACATAAACTCCACTGGAAGACATGGTCCTTTTCGTGCAAGTCTAAACGATTGGGGTATAGGTTTTAGGGATCTTACTGTTTTGAACCAGATGTTGATTTGTAAGCAAATTTGAAGAGTCATTAGTAGGCTTACCTCATTAGTGGCTCCGGTTCTTGAGGGAAATGCTTCCCTGATAAAAATCTTTTGGAGGCTATATTTGGCGTAGTATTTTATGGGGTAAGGGGTCTTGGTTGTGCGTTGGTGATGGTACCTCAATTAGAGTTTATCATGACCATTGGGTCCCTAGATCACATAATTTCACGGCTAAATCTTCTAGATCCTTGCTTGATTGCACTTTTGTTTTAGATCCGTTGCTTCCTATTAGGTAGTGGAAGGAACAATTTATCATGCAACATTTTCTTCCACATGATGTAGAGGCTATTCTTTCTATGGCTTAACTTCGATATTTGGTACCTGACAGGTTGTGTTGGCTCTTTGATAACAAAAGGGTGTACTCAGTTAAGAGTGCTTATCAAGTAAGAGTCATGTCTTTGCTCACTGCTCCTTTTTCTTCTACTACCAGTGTAAAGGGGTGGTGGAAATTTTTATGAAGTTTGAGTCTACCTCCTAAGATATGTATCTTTCTTTGATAATGTTGTACGAACATCTTGTCATCTAACTTCTCCTTGCTTTAACATCATTTGTGGGTTTGGCTATGAGGATGTATGTCATGCTCCCTTTCTCTAAATATGGTCATGTGCTTATATCTCAACTACAGAAGGATAATGCCTTGGAAGCTTTTTGGATAGCTAGAGACAAGCTACAAAGGAGAAAGTTTGAGTTATTTTCTATTTGTTGTTAAATGGCTTGGGTTAGGAGAAATAGCATGATACATGGTGACCTATGCTTAAAGGGTGCTCTTGTATTCCAATGGTTTGAACATTATCTTGATAACTTCTAAAGGTTGTGATGGAGGCTCGGATTAATAGTGCAGGTCATGTTAGCCCGGCCTCATGGTAGGTCCCCCTAGCTGACTACTGTAAGATCAATGTTGACGTTTCATGGCATGAGTCTAGGGATTGTGGAGTAGGAGCAGTGGTGAGCAATAGGAAAGGCCTTTATATGGTTGCTTTTGCCTCCCGAGAGCCTAATGTTCCCTCAGTTTTTTATGGTGAGCTTATAGCCATTAGAGAAGACTTTTTTTTTGTATCCTTTGAATATGGGTTCAAGAAGTTAGTGGTGGAAACTGACTGTTTTCAAGTTGTTACATTGTTGAATGACTTTCGCCCCTTTTTTTATGAATACAGTATGATCATCACTGATATTGTTCAATTGGTATCCTTATTTGAGTTTATCAATTTTATTTTTGCTAGGAGAATTTGCAACAATGTTGCACACTCAGTTAGTTAGTTTTGGAGTTAGTTTGGACTTTGAATGGGTGTGGTTTGAAAACGAATTCCCTTTGTGAACTTGAGACTTTTTATTAGTAGATTTGTCTTAGTTTGTATTAATTTGCTTCTTAGTGTCTTTGGTGAATACTCTTTTTTTCTGTTAAGGTTTTTCTTCCGAGTTGTACTTGAAAGGTTTTTAAAAAGACTCGCTTACTAAGGACCCTTGCTTAGTAATGAAATTCCCCTTCCAAAAATATAAATAAATAAATAAAAACTATCATTCTTTTAGGTGAAGTGTAGTGATTTATTTCGTTAAATTACACAACATTTCACGTAACTATAAAAATATATCCTATTTTAATTTTTTAAAATGATTAAGGTGAGACCAATAAATCAATGGCTAATAAAAAAAAGTATATGAACATTGTTTAAAACAAAGTCACTGTATAATGCATGAGAAGGTTAAATACGTAAATATATAATAAATCAACGTGCAAAGACGATCCAATCCATACAAACGTGCATCACACAACATACTCTTCAATTATGATTTGGTATTGAAAATAAGAGAGATAAAAAGGACAAAAACAACGAAGAAAAAAAGAAATTCAAAGTCAATGACTTGGATCTTGCAAAGAAAAAACAATCATATGATTTGCAGTTCTTGTGATCAAATCCATATACAGCTTAATGTTCCCACTAGATATTAATTTTGTTTCTATTACACTAATTTAATAAGATTTAATTGTAAATTAAACAAATGATTAAAGGTGATGCAACCTCTCAATTTGTCAAGGTTGTTTACGGTTATATTTATAAAAAATGGACTTCTAACAACCAAGTCAGGTCAATGTTTTGCATCTAATTACTGCTGAATGCTCACATCCATGCATACATACATACATATTATTACTTATTTCAATTTTAATGCATTACCAATATCTTAAGTAATAATGATTTTAAACTTTATTATATAAAATTCTCAATTATATTTTAATAATTTTTATTTTTCTTTTCTTGATTTTTAAGTTTCTATAATCTATTATCGATTTAAATTTTATATGAATTTGTATGAATTTTTATCTTGTTATTCTTTTATTCTTTTTATTATTTAATACTCTCTTCATTTCATAAAGATAAATTTACTTTCTTTTTAATTTATTTCAAATTATAATCCACTTTCTTTTTAATAGTATAATTGTTTTTTAATTTTTTAATAAGCTTCTATTTAATGTCATTTAATTTTCTTTTATTTTGTTCTCTATTTTCTAGAATAAAATTTAAATTTACTCATTTTTTAATTTATTTAGATTTATTTCTTTAGATCTAGAGATTTTATATGTGTTTTATTTTATTTTCTTCAATAAATTATCTCAAATTTTGGTTAGATTTATATCTAGACATTAGATATGTTTTTTCTGCATCTTCATAGAAATAGATCTAATTTTGATGTGTTTTAATTTTGTTTTTCTTATTTTTTAAGGATTATATATTATTTCTTAATGAAAGTTTGTTACCTTTTTATGAGAGTTTTATTTTTTATTGAATTCCTTAAGTTTTTTAAGTTTGCTTTTGATTGTAGACTTTAACTTATCTCTGATATTCAAGCTATCAGTAACAGGTTGAAATTATTCAAAGATGAAGAGAGTCAGCTTATAGTTTTGGTAATCACTGAGTTTATTGAGCTTTTCGCTGAGTTATAATTTCAAGTATTTTATCATTCTGATTGGAGAATATTATAGATAAATTTGATTTTTCTTTGTTTTTCATATATCTCGATGAATTGTTACTATCATTACATTTGCAGATTAAGTTGTACAATTTATTTTTATGAAATAAAAATCAACATCTCAAATTTATATCTCATAATTAAATTATTAATTTTATTTTTATCTTTATGCTTGAAATATATATATATATATATATTATATATATATATATATTTATATATATATAAGTGCCACAATATTAATCCATAGATAAAAATTTAACATGTGAATTTTGTTTTGTCTACATAATCATGTGAATGTGTAATTTTGGTTATGAACAAGAGAAATTAAAAAGAATCATAGCCCATGGGCTAACGGCGAAGCGATATGACGAGGGTTTTTGTTACCCAGTGTGGACCTAAATGGGTTCATCGATCCATAAACCGCTTTCTGATTTCCTGGGCTCTCTCGTTTGGTTTTTTTTATTTTATTTTTTGTTTTTCTGAAAATGAGGCAAACTTTAATTAAAGCGAAGCAGAAACGTCATCACGGCAATTATCTGATATCTGGGCTTTCTCGTTTTTAGTTGACAAATAACTGAATAATTTAACTTCCGCACATTTTAAAATTCGTCTGTCTTTCATTTTCACACCTATTGGATCCAAATTTAGCTGGTCAACGATATCATTGTTGTTGAAATTGGATTAGTTAGTAAATTAATTAACTGATTAATTTTAATTCAATTAATTTGATCTGATTTAATAATTTTAAATAAATATTATTAAAATAACTTCACAAATTTTAAATATATTTATAATATTTAAAATAAAAAAATAAATTTTGAAATAAATTATAATTAAATCAAACTAACTAATGATTTGTGCTTGTCAACTCAATTTAATCTTTAAAATATTAATTAAGGCTAAAGGGCTAAATAAGTCCTTCAACATGTAATGAAGTGACAAATGTGTATGAAATAAATTTTTTCGTCAAAATTATTCATGATTGTGTACTATTTCATCAAAATTATCTCTGATATTGTAATATTTAATTATCAAAGTTCAAAATATTGATTGAAAAAGATACTAACTTAGGAATGACAAACCGACAGGATATGAGTTATATCTCATCCCCTATCTCACTCTACTAATCGAAAGATTTTTTCTCATGTCCTCGTTTCTATAGGAACTCATCGCCTCACAATAATTTTTTGCAAGGTAAATATTTTTATTTTTATACTATTTTAAAATTAAAAATATAATTTATTAAATTATAAAATAATTTTTTTATGTTAGAAACTAATAAATATATAATTATACACATTATATATATATATATATATATATATATATATATATATATATATATATATATATATATATATATATATATATAT